>JH598621.1:120115-144952 GCA_000173235.2 Hyaloperonospora arabidopsidis Emoy2 | reverse complement strand
ATTATTAGGCGAGTTGCTTGTTTTTTAGGATCCCCCATAAACATATTTGAATAAGTGAATGAGAAATTCGATACTGTGTATTTTTTTGCTACCGAGATTGGTCTTATTTCTTTAGTTCAGTTCCTTCAGTACGCAATCTTCCCCCACTCATCATCCTCGCATGACTGATGCACAGTCAGATCACGCCGTCTGACATGCACACATCTCCTTAAACATACAAAAAGTCGCCCATATGGTCAAGTTTGGATATTATCTAAAAAAAAAAAAACATTTTGGTCAGTGCAGGTAAGCTTATACTGTTGTTATGCAACCGTTGGACATGATGGATGTATCTTATAAACTGGATAGCTATTTCATGGTGGGATACGTACCCCGTGAGGGTGCGGTGTGTACGAAATGTCCCTGCCTTCAATCCAATCTTTCGATTTATAATCCTTACCAGATACCAAGGCTAAAAATTTGTAGTGGGTCTACACCATTACATCGCCCCAGTCGGTCACTTGACCAAGTTGAACCGCTCAATCTTCGTCTGGGAGAAAATGTGTAGGTGGCTCCTCTTTCGTCTCGGGATTGGGTCGTTATTAGTTTCTGTTTGTGTTTTTTTCGGGATTTAATCGGCGTGGTGCAGATAGAAGAATGGAAAAAGTGCAATAAGGATAGTTCTGCCATTTATAGCAGCGAACAAACTGTCGTGCACTTTTCCGCGAGTGTTGTGTGTATGTGGCTACCAATTATGATGGGCATAGAGAACGCGAATAAATGCATCGATCCAGACCGGGTCGAACACGCGATCATCGAGGCATCTAGGGATAGCGCTAAGCGTATATTAAAGTTGTGCTTTGATGAATTTCCTGGAAAAGACGGGATAGAATGGCTGCTATGAGGTATGGCCCAAGAAGTCAAAGACCACTAACTTCAAGACGTCTAATTTCTAGCGTGCATACATCAACGCACACATAAGGTCCACGAAAAGCGCTACCTATACCAGGGAACACTTGATCACGCATCGGGGCTATCATAGCCTTATTGCAACCGCACTTATTAAGTGCAAGAGGCTCGAACGCCCTCAGAACGGTTGTCAATACCGCACGAGCTTCGCGTGCGAAAATTGATGTCAAACGGCTGCGCATTTCTAGGGCACGCACACGTAAATGCATATCGCGTTGCTGCTTTGTGTCCAAACACTGACAGAGGTTATACTGAACAATAAATCCCCAATGAGCAGCGTCCCTAGGCGCACGTCACGATCAAAAGATTGCACGATTGTATCCACTACTGTCACGTTGTCGCCAACGCGACCGACGAGAACGGATCAGCACCTTTTACACGTCTCAGTTCCGAGACCCTTTCGTCAATTTTTCAAACATTCGTCACGAAATGGCATCGTCTGGGATCGGTGGCCCACTGGACCTTTTTATTTCAGCGATAGACCCGATCGACTTGCAGCTGATAACAATGGTTCAACCACACATCACTTACCCGTCGCCTCGTTGTCATTGACACAGCGGACTCATAGGGCTGCATGTGGACCATGCATGCACCAACCATTCCACTTCGTAAGAAGATGTAAGCTATTCTACGGCCATGCGGCACCGACGAAGCACCACATACCATCGATCTTCGAAAAAAGCGGTGGACACCGTTCACTTCAGCTCAGCGCGTCCGATACAGCAATAATGCAGCGGTCTTGCCCATCCTGCGCCGGTTTTTATGGCTCTGTGCTTTCTGCTGATGACGACCACTTGTTGCTATCTCGGCTCGAAATCGCTGTGCTTTGTCGTTTACAGCCAGTTCATCTTTCGTTCTCCGTTGGGAGTGCCCCGCCGTGACGCCCGACGTCTTGAGCCAGCAGAATGAGAAAGCTAGGAGTAGTAAGACTGTGTCATGGTAGATGACACGAGGTGGTTACCACAAAGCCAGACATCTTATTAGTAATAAGTAGCTATAATAGACAGTCTGAGCCTCCAAAAAAATAAAAAAAAATCTTTCGTTCTCTTAATAGTCGTTTGCTCGTAACCTGCGCATCCATGCGGCTCTTGCCTTCTCCTCTCCATGAGTTTAGTACCGGCTGCTATGAGCGATCACAGAGCGACAGAACGGTTGAGTACCATCACAAAAATAACATGCCCGTCCCTCCTTTAGCTGGGTCCAACACTAAATGCTTTAACGGGGCGGACGATTGCAGGTGTCGGAGCAACGTCTTCGGGTCCTCAATAGTTAGCTTAATGGAGTTAGCGTGCGGCCACATATTGCACTTTTAGCTTTCGTAACATGCCTAGTGAGCAACGCTGGAGAGCAGCGCATAGACGGATCAATTGAGACCTTTTTCGCAAACTTACGCAACAACTACAATGCTGACGTGCGGGTGTAGGCCACAAACCACTTGGCTGTGTACACGACCAACGAGCGCGGTTCGACAACAACGCCCCGTCGGAAGTGGAGCTCGATGGAAAAAACACCGCTGTTCGGTTCGGAGCGTACGACCAATCGACGCGAACACCAAAAAAAGTTTACGACCGAACAGTACCAGTAGTCAGACGTCGTCCCACGGGCTCCGATACGAGCAGCCGGTCGTTGATGTTTGAAGGTCCTCGACACAATCAGCACTTGTCGCACAAGACCCGCCCGCATATCCGGTCGGACGGTCGATCGGTCTCGATTGTTTTCGACCACCTCTGTTGCTCGAGGATTTGTGGAGGTGCAATTCAAGTGTCGAGTCTCGCTTCGGACCCGCGGTCGGAAGGAAGCAGATGTTAGGCGCGAGTACGCACGTTAGGTCCGTTCATCGAGAATATCCGTTTCGATCGGGAGGCGGTCGCGTTGCATCGCGGCTGGTGGACGATGGCACAACGCTTGCATGGTATCAACAATAAATGCATTCTGCTAAACCGACGGCAGGCGAGGCACTAGTCAGTAGGTATATCGCTAGGTGGAGTCGTGTCCTTTTTGTCGGATACGTTAGCCGAATGCGGACATTAGAATTCGCTAACATACCACGGTGGTCTAGTTTGTCATGCACTAACCGACTCCACAGTCGGGTGGGTGATGCGAGATTCGTCGATGGATGGGGCAATGTCCTCGTGCACGCTCTCAAAGGTCAGGCAACTGTTTGCCACTATCCTTGTCGCCCAACGTCCGTCGTCATCGTCCCGCACTGCTCGAGTACCTCTCTGCTGATCACGACCAATTGGCACGCAAAGCTTAGTAGAGCCCGCGCTTCAATTTCATGTCATCGCGCCACGCTCTCACGACGCCCTTTCTGTGCCGCTCGCCACAACACACGCTTCACCACCTGCCTACCCTCAAGCAGTACATCACTGCTGTTGTGGAGCATGTCTTCATTACAAAACTTGCTTCCAAACACACAAAAGCTTCGTGCCCTATCTGCCTTGACACTGGTTCAGCTGCGACAACTTCCTTGGATAACAAACATGACGAGCACTAGTGCCGACTTTGAGCTCTCGGAGCTTCAAAAGTACTATCACTTGCCACTGCGAGAAGCTGCACGACGTCTTGGCAGCTGTGAGGCCGTGGTCAAGCGCGTATGCCGTCGAAAACACATCCAGCGATGGCCTTACCGTCAGGTATCGTCCAAGCTCATAAAGATCCAGCACCTGTGCAAGTACATGGCGCACGTGTCGGACGTTGCGCAGAAGACGCGCATCCAGCAGAAAATCAAGCAGCTCACACAGGAGTATCTTGAACTCGTCGGCGGCCAGGTGCCGTCCGAGCTACAGCTCACACCTGCGGACGTGCCAACGCTACCACCGCCAAGGTACACGAGCGATACCCCAATGGACCCAGCAGTGCTGGCAGCTGCTTCCGATGATGACAACGGCTGCGAAATGGAGGATGAAGACTTGGACGATGTGTCGACGTGCGACCAGCAGCTTTCCGCGTACTCGCTGCGCTTTATCCTGTCCGATTGCACGGTGCTCGAAACTGACACGGGTCTGCACTACAGCACCAATGCATAGAAGACCGCCAGTGTGGCGTCTCTAAAAAACTACTTTTTGTCTGCATGTTCAACTACGACGGATACCGTCACTAAACCCTCTGGTCATTTCTAGAAAGAGCCTTCACACGATCACCGAATAAGTCCTGTGCAAGATAGAATTCTAATCCAATATATTGAGCTTCATTTACCTCATTGATTGACTAGATAAACAAACCGGACAAGCTAAACAACCTGCGACCTGGTAGCCTTCTTCTTCGCCAGCATTACCTGTTCAATAGCTTAGATCTGGTCCAGCGGGTCGATGCCTAGTAGAGAGAAGCACGTCTCCATGGTTTTAACTGTGGCATCGCACAGCAGCAGCCGGCTGCTCTGCTCTTCACTATTTAGCACACGGCACGCCGTGACGAACGTCTGCACCTTCTCCGAAATCGTGTACAAGTAGCTGCACAGGCGATTGGAGTTCAGGTCCTTGTTGATGAAAGCAATAACGTCCTGGAGCTGGAGCAGCTCCGTGACCAGAGCCTGCTCCGTCGGGTGCTCCGGCTTCAGTACATTGCCATCAATCAGCTGCTGCGCTACGAGTGCAGCCATGTCGACGCCCGACTTTCGAATAATCGAGGACAGACGCGCGTAGGCAAACATGAGGTACACAGCCGTGTCACCGTTCGTGGACAGCATGCGGTCAAAGCTGAAGATGTAGTTGGACGTTGGGCTCTGGCGCAGATCAAAGTACTTGACAGCACCGTATCCGAGCTTTTCGGCGGCAGCGTCAACTTGGTCCACAGGCAGCGCCGTCTGTCCAGCCTCGATACGCTCCATCAGCTGTGCCTTCATGCGGACCTTCGCTTCATCTAGCAGTTCCACGAGGCGCACAACTTCACCTGAACGAGTCTTGAAGCGCTTACCGGACTCGTCATTCACCGTGCCGAATCCAACGTGATCTGCGCGCTGCTTCGTTGGGTCATAAATACCCGACATACGGCCGACTTCAAATAGCAGATTGAAATGGTCTTTCTGCGTGTAGTCCGTGTAGTAGATAACGCGGTCTGCTTTCATCTCGTGAAGACGGTACCACAGCGCAGCAATATCGGTCGTAGCATACAAGTATGAACCATCACTCTTCACTAGCAAGAACGGCTGCTTGTATATCTTAGTAAACACCACCTCGGCACCATCGCTCTCCTCCATGAGACCCTTGGCGCGCAATTGGTCCAGAACGCCCGGAATGATCGGGTTGTAAAACGACTCGCCCATTTCTGTGAGCGACACACCCAGACGGTCATACACTTTCTGAAACTCACGACGACTGATGTCGCACAAAGTCGTCCAGACCTTGCGAGACTTTTCGTCACCGGACTGCAGCAGCACCACCTGCGCTTTGGAGCGCTCATGGAATTCGGCATCAGCGTCAAAGCGCTCCTTGGCAGCCTTGTACAGCTTCGTGAGGTCCGTCACGTTAGGCATCTCCGTCTCCCAATTCGGGTACGTCTCCGTGAGGTGACAAATCAACATACCAAACTGAGTGCCCCAGTCACCAACGTGATTAATGCGCTTCACGTCATGGCCCTGGAATTCGAGAATGCGGCACATGGTGTCACCGATGATCGTGGACCGCAGGTGACCCACATGCATGTCTTTTGCAATATTTGGCGACGAAAAGTCGATGACGATTGTCTGCTGCTTTTGTGGAGCCGGCTGCACGCCTTTCACCAGCGCGTTCTGTAGACGGTTGACCACAAACTCCTTTGTCAAAAAGACGTTGATGAAACCCGCGCCCGCAACACTGATACGATCCAGTACGCGCGTCTCCGGTATTGCAGCAATGATAGCGTTGGCAACAGCACGCGGCGACTGTGCAGCATGCGGTGTACCCTTGAGCACCGTAAAGATAGCCATGGCCGAGTTGCACTGGTAATCGCCAAACTTGGCGTTCTTGACGTTCGTGCGCGTGACTTCTACCGGCGGAACATCCAGTCCAGGGTACGCCGACTTGATAGCCGCATCAAATATCGACTCGACGATATCCAAAATGTTGTGGAACGTCAGGCCTTTCTCAAGCTCCTCCCCTAGCTTGAACGTCGATGGCACAGCAGCAGTCTCGCCACCAACCTTCAAAGCCGTCTCACCTGCAGCCACGTCTGCAGCACTGCCGTTGGTCTTTTTCTCCTTCTCCAGAGCTCGTTCCATACTAGCCACACCCTGTGCAACGTCTTCACGAGCAAAGAGCTGAGCGACGTATTCTCGATAGGTTTGGAGCACTGTCGTCTCGCTTTGCTCCGCTTTGTTCAACAGCTGGAAAGCAGCGCGCAGCGTGACGCCAACAATCACGTCAGCTAGAGACATCTCCGAACCAAAGAGAAAGTGCAGCTCCCTGTATTTTCCGTTACGACCAGGAGCGTCTTCGTCCTTTGCCTCGAGCAACGCCGTCAGCTCCAGAGCCACTTGTTCACTTGGCTGCTGACTGTCTCTCGACTGGACTGCGCGCAGCCACGGCGACAGTGTATTGGCCTCCCACTCAATCCAGTCGTCCACAATCAAATCGTCACTCTGGAGCTGCTGAGCCGCTTCAGCCACGTAGCGACACACGGCATTGGCAGAAAAGATCCGCTCAGCGTCTGGCTCCACTGCCAGCTGCACGCCGCAAGTGGCAGACGTGTGGTGGTCGGCAGGAACTACAGAGAAGGCAGTGTGAGTGAGCGACAGGGTCAAGAAACACTTGAGCTCGTCGTCGCTGGGCTCGTTGCCGATCAGGAGCTGCATGATGTTGCGTTGCTAGTTGCAAGACCGGGCGTCGTTTCGTCCTTTGTTAGCGGTGGGCTGATGATTGGATGGCTCCGGTCGGTCGTAGTACCGTCGATGACAGAAAGAAACTAGCACCGAGTGGACAAAACACAAATCCAACGATTACATATGTCAGGCGAGAAACTGACGATAGAATATGTCGTGCGAGATACCGACCATATAATATGTCGAGCAAATCGACAGTTTTATGTGACCGACGACCACCACTCCTTCCTTTTCCAAAACCTCCCTCAATAGAGGACGAAAGCTTCGTCATCTAACTAATTTTTATCGACCTATCTATCCATCTCTATATCTATCTAGCCACCTATCTAATGGCCAGGCGTTCGTCATCCGACAGCGCACAGCGCAGCGCCGCCGTCCAGCGTCTCATGGATAGCGCAGACGAGTCATTGAGTCTGCTCGCGTCTCTAGGTGACAGGCCAACAGACGCCTCACGTCGTGCGTGCGACAACTCGATGGTCCCCCCTGCGTCCGTGTCATCGGAGCGGTCTTCTATTAGGTATCCCTCGACACAATTGGGCGCTCCAACTGACACGCCGTCGCTCGCGCACCCTGTCGTGCATCCATCTGCAGGGTCATCAGACCTGCTGCACGTTAAGGGCGTGTTTCCTGACGCCTCGACCGAGTACGTGGACGTGGACCCTCGCTACACAACGGTTGGGGACTTGAAGCACGCGCTCTGTGCACGTCGAGACTCGATAAAGGCCTTGGGGTTTAGCGCCTGTGAAGCCCGTGTCAAGTTTGGTGAACAGCTCGTTCAGGATGCGTGGCTCGCTGTGGATTGCGGCGTGCGCTGGGAAGGAACCATTTCTATTGTCCGAGCAGCGCCTGATGACGACAGAAAAGCTGGCCGTCGTCCACTTGACGGCGTTGATGGCAGTTACGGCAGTAGACGCAATTACAGCAACAGCGCGACTCGACGATCGGATCCGAAGCTGGCGATCTCTTCGATCTCGTCCGTATATCAACAGGAGCAGTCACAGTTTCTCTCAGCAGATGGTATGGACACTACCGACCACGTGATGACCGAGTTGGCGACGTTCGATCGGTCGCTGTCGTTTGGCTCTGTGCCGTCGACGCGAGATGAGGGCTTGTTCTCAAGTCGTGTGCGACCAGAAGAAGCATTGTTTGCCGAGATGGCAGCAGACTTTTACGCCAATGTGGCGCAGGTGCAAAACTCGGATCTGTACTGCGAGAAGTTGCTGCGTGGATACATTACTGTGCTGCAGACTAGACTGGAAAAGATGGAAGCCACGCTATCGGACAGTCGGAAAGCTGTGTCGATGGTGACGCACGAGAGGTTGCAGAAGGATATGAAAGAGTTGCGCGACGAACGGAATACGTGGCGACTGCTGTTTGAGCTGCGACAGGTGTGCAGCACAAGTAAGCAGATGGTAGTCGACGAGGACATGTTTACGGTGCTAGACCAAGATACGGAAGATCTGCGGTTTGAAATGCTGGAAGACGACGCAGTGCGTTTGCTAGAAGCACAGAACGAATCGTTCAAGGTTCAAAAAGCAGTAAAGGCGTGGTTGGAGAGCATGGCGCTGGAGAACACGATCACCATTAGCGACAAGCGTGGAACTAGTGGATCGCGTACGTTGACGATGATGAGAAAACAAGGTTTTGCGGGAGAAAACGTCCAGTTGGATCCGGATGCAGTGCTGCGCGACGGGGACGATCACATTCTGCCCGATGACATGGAGGACGAAGCTGAGTTGTTGAAAGCTGTTTGGTTGTATGTTCGTGCGGGACGAATGGTCGATGCAACTGATTTATGCATCCGTTTAGGCCAGTCGTGGAGAGCAGCGAGCCTCTCGGGAGGAAGTTCGGTTGGTGTGAGTGAAACGAATGAGCGCGACGGTTTGTCGCTTGAGCGATGGGGAAATCCATTGCGTGCACTTTGGAAATCGTTGTGCTGGCGCTTGTCAGAACAAGCTCCTTACGGAAAACTATCCAAAAGCAAAAGTTTGCTTGCGAAACAGTACGAGGAGCTTATATATGCAGCTCTAAGTGGCAATATTCAGGTTATTACAAGAAGCCCGCTTTGCGAGAGCTGGGAAGATCACTGCTGGGCTTATCTGCAGGGTATTACAGAATATCAACTTGATGAGATATTGTTCAAGCTTCTAAAGGTGAAAGCTCAGTCGTCACAGTTGGTTGTTGGCAACAATGCTCATTACCTTCGTCGTTTTGCTGACTTGCTGGACAAGACGAAGTATTTGAAACGCTATCAACCTGATCTAGATACGCTATTTGATGAGCTGCGGGGTAGCCAAAGCGAGCTTGTCCGCATGCAGGCCAACCAACCCCACCGCCAAATTCAGGCCAAGTTGGTGACAGGCAAGTTTCAGTACATCGTGTCAAAAGTTCTGGGCACGCTGCTGTTGCACTTGGAGGACGATTCGTACAACTGGGACTTAAAGTTGAACTCGATGGTACAATCCGACGAAATCTCTTCGATCTATTTACGCTTTGCAGCCCATTTTATTATGCTCGCCGGCTTTACTGGCGAACACTTTGATGTGGAAACGGGTCATATGACTTTGAAGTTGTATATTCGGTATCTGGTGAAACATCGGCAGCTGCAGTTTGTGCCAGTCTATGCCTCTCGACTTCCTACCGCAGGTGCGATCGAGATATATGTGCAGATGCTGTCTACTATTGACGATAGCTTAGAGCGCGAGCTCTCCGTCAAGCAAGTTGCAGCGCATGCCGGTATGGACATCCTATTAAATGTGTTACAAGCTGTGGTCGAGCGTCAGTGTGAGGAATATCGGTCAGTTGCTCAACAACAGCAACAGAAGAAGGGTCAATCGGTATCTTTTGATGTTGGGACGACAGATATTGACAGGAGGCGGATTTGGACGATTGAGTTCTTGTGCTTCTTTCCTGAACACCGAGCGGAGGCGTTGGTCCGTACAAATTTGCTTACGCGTCAGTTTCTTTTTGAGGGAAAGTTTGCGGCTTTAAAAGAGCTCGTCGAGAAGGCTCTACCGGAGGACTCAATTGGCGTGTTAAATGTTACCCGTGACACCCAGTTACTGCATACAAGTGACGAGATTGAACGGGCCGTGCGCGAATTTCTATGCTGGCGCATATACATTCACGCTTCTGCGCAGTTTGATTTATGGAGAAATTGTGTTAGCAGTCTTGCTGTGGAGGCGCTATCGCTGTATAGCGAAGAAAAGGATTACTTGGCTGAATTAATGTTCCATGTTTCACGATCGACAGCCGCAACGTTGGAGGTGCTGCGCTTTGCAAACGGATGGCTGGTGGGCTGTTCTGACGATGCCGTCGAAGACGCTGCTCTTCGAAAGCGTTGTTTGCCGTCTCTCGTGTTTAATTTACACTCAATACAGCTTGAGTCCGCCAAAACGATCATGCGTTTGGTCCATTATCCAGAGAATGCCAAGGTGAAGCTTGCACGGCCTTTACTAGAAAAGTCGATCGAGGTCGCTGACGTGGTTGCTGACGAGCATTACGGTGTGTACAACACGCTGGACCAGGATAAGTGTCGGGATCTGCTGCATGGCTTTCGTGAAAGCGCTATATCGCTGGCATTCATTGAAAGCATGGCGGTTTCTCCTGACTTCACCGAGAATACCTGTGACGGATCACCTTATAACAATTAGGAGGTAACGGTGAGGCTGCGAACACGTGGTGTGCGCAATAGCAGCTAGAGAAACGAACTGATGGCTTTTATCGGATTTCTGATCCGGGTGGTGTTTATCAGTACGTTGCAACCCTGGTGGGCACGGGTGTGCCGAAGATGCTGGCTTTATCGAGACAGTATATGAGAAGCAGGCATGTATGTAGCTTTTCCGGAGTATGACATCGCCTGGGTAGCCTTTGGTTCGCTTGGTATGCACGCCATGGAGACTCGGCGATGCGAATCCCGTGGGGTCACTCGCAGGCACAGCACTAATTTTGACATCATGCAGAAGTGCGCTCGCCACTGTTGTTTTTCTCTTTTCCAGTGGCGCGGTATCAATTCCGAAGTTGAGTGAAGCCGTTCCCAGCCTTGCGTTTTTCCAGAATAAGAGACCGTCTCGGTTAGCGCACAGCGTGTTTTTACACAGTAGTCGCCAACCGGAGCTGCAATACACTTGAACCAGAAGTGTTATCGCTGCAGCAGAACAGGAATCGATGACGCTAAACGGGGCGTCAAAACTGCGACAGAATTCTGCGTTCTAGCTCGTTTAATAGCGGAAGTTGATCACGTAGCGGGTGACGGGGGATGTGGTAAGTCAGTGCAGATCACATTGGTATTCAGGGAGAAGGACAATAAGTGTGCCGAGCGAGAAAATAAAGCGTGAACGCATTGCAGTAGCTACCAAATGAAACAGACTGTGGAAAAGCGTGGCCTGATCTTCGGAGCTAGGCTAATGGCAGAGTCTTGTGGCTAGCAAATAACCTACGAATATAGGTACACCGTCATCTTTTTGCTGATTTCAGTGTAGTTATCAGTGCGTGAGCTTGGATACTACCGAATTCAGCGGCCTGCCCGCTTCGCGAGCACCAACTTTTGATGCAGAATATGTTATGAGTTGTCGAATACCTCGAACACTTGGGCATTTTTACCATGTATACCTGAGTCTACTGACTCAGCTTTGGTCTGAGTGCCGTGGGATTCTGGGAAGCGTTGCAGATCTTACACGTATTTTCTCCGGCAATAGTAACAAAAGCACTTCCTATCAGCGAAGCAACTTGTTCATACACATAAGTGCCTTAATACGCAGATAGTTCATTCTGTGGCTTGTGACGATCGGGTGCGCGAACATGTTTAATAGTCAAAGGTGATTTGTAGAAGATAAAATAACAAGGGGAAGGGGCGATGAACAGTGATGAGTTTGCTGTTTCTGACCCATCGAGACAACAAGAGATCATAACGAAAGCTACGTGTGCCGCGTTACTGCTTGAATAGAAGTGTTTGAGAGCTTCAGACGGGCATTGGGCAAATGCGTTGTGTTAGTTTCGCCACTCGATCTTGGAAGTATCTATCATCGTCGTATTTACCCTGAGGACAAAGCATAATTAGCACGAGGCGTCATGCCCGGTTTCTTCTGTGTATAAAACATATATCCGCATGTAGGTAAACCCTGAGTGAGACAACCTAGGCTGCTTATCAACAAATGCAAGAGATGTGAAGAGTCCAACGCGTGAAGACATGCAGGTTCTGGTCGTACCACTTAATAGATTTATTTCGACGAGCTGTGGCCATGGCTACACAAGTGCCATTTACTAGATAGCAGTTTCATCTCGAAACGCATGCCAACGACATGGAAACCTCGCCCACGACGGACGATGCTGCTGCATCATCCGCACCCCCATCACAAGACTATCGTAGTCCAGTTGCTCTATTCACGTCAGCCTCCACAATCGTAACACCACCACGGAAATCATTTCCAAAGACACCATACAGTCCGAATGCAGCTTCTTAGACGTGCTCCCTTCCTGTTCTTCTAGCTGTATCTTCAGACAATCTCCATGATCAGATGCAATTTTACACTATAAGAGGATATATTTCAGCGCCGTATACAGGCGCGTGTTGGCACGCAATACCCGAGGCCAACGAGGTATAGTTCAACAACCAGCAGTTGTGAGGCACGTCGGCTACCTCGTGAAGGTAAAGGCCACCAGCTTTGTCGAGGGTCTTTAGACCCTACAGATCCTCCTTATACTCGACCGTGTCCTTCATCGAAACAATCGTAAAGTTCGCAAACTTAGTCTCAATTTCGTTCAATGTTGCAACGGTCGAGTACTTGTCAAGCAAGCAGCTTTGCCACGGAGACTGAAATATCATCTTGAGGTGAGGCAAAGAAGTGGGCAGCTTTGAGCTTGACGAAGTTTGCCTTGCGACGTGTTTGGTTCATTTTACATGCAGCATTGTTGCCACACTGTTGTAGGTTGTTCACTTTTGGAAGGAATGGATTAATGTCCAGCCAGTTCACAAGAGCCCCGTTGTCCAGAGGAGGATTGATGATGTTTGCAATTGAGCTCTTGCGCTGCAGTGCCCCGTTCATAGTCACCAGTTCAATCAGATCCCCCTGGAACTTGCCTTCTGACAACGACGAGTTGGTCGCGTACTTGAAGAAGTCAAAGTCAGCCTTGTCAATAGCAAGAGGGCCCAGAGCCTGCAGCAACACCTGACGAGGAACGGCATCGGAGGCCTGAGGACCATAGAAGTTGCCGTTGCCGTCACCTGCTAGACTGATGAACGAGTGAACGTTGTGATCGTCCATCTCTTCAATAACACCACGGGCAATGGAACCACCCCTTGCGAGTGGGCCAAGAAGTGGTACCCATAAGCGTAGGTTGTAGTGTCTCTGGCGATGATATCGCGTATCTGCTTGATGGCCATCAGCACTTGATCAAAGAAAAGAACAGGTAAGTAGGTGCGACTTGGGGTGTCGTCTGCCGCGACGGACTTTATCACTGCAATGGTGGCAGCAAGGAGAGCGAGGGTGTGGACTGGAAACATGAGGAAGACGAGAGGTGTTGATTGACGAGGTGAACGGGGTTCCATACTTTACTGATATAAAGTCCTGGAAGGAAATGGATTGAATTCGTTAATCGTTTTTGTTGTATTAAGATCGTACAGTAGGTAGCAGTCGTTGTCACGCATTCAGTGTAGGGTCAAATGTGTATCTGCTCGATGTGTGCGTTTAAACAGTCTTCCCTCTGCTAATATAGACTTTGTGGAAGGGCAAATCCTGTAACGTAGCAGAGGCTATTTATAGCAGATGTATACTGCGAGCAGTCATTGTCAGCAGATTCAGTATAGGTTCAAAGGTGTATGGCTGCTCTATGTGGGCGTACATTCAGTCTTCCCTCTGCTGGGTTATAGACTTAGCAGAGGGCAAATCCTACAACATAGCAGAGGCTACTTTTAGCAGATGTATACTGCGGAAAATTATAAATATAATTATATCATGTAATACACTCCAGGTCATAATGATACGGCCACCCACATTGGTGCTTATAACTTCATAACTAATGCAAGTTAGACGCTGTCGTTTGAGTATGATATGCGCAAAGCTGTAATATACCCCTCTGCAGTGTTAAGAATCCGATAGTATGAATCAATCTCATAGCTCACATAAAAACCGCTTTTTGTGCCCGGCAAAAAGCATACGGCCAAAAAAGCATACAAATTTCAAGTAAAAATGTTAATGGTTTTCTGCATTCCTATATTGCGATGAGGATTTAAAATGTTAATCAGACTAGTAGTGTGTCTTGTTTTCCCTGCATTCTGAGGACTTCGATGTAACGGTGCGGCATAAAGTTGATTAAGGTCACCAATGTTTCTTGCTGTACGTTCTTCCACGCTTTGATGACTGCCGAGGTTAGAGCTGATACAGAATCGTACTGTTTCCCGTTCCGGTATACTCCTCTGGACATTATAGCCCACACGATTTCGATCGGATTTAAATCCGGAGAACGAGCAGGCCAGTCCATCACATTCACGCCTTGCTCACCGAAGAAGTCCGTCGACATCGAAGAAGTATGGATGGCCGCGTTGTCCTGCTGAAATAGAAATTCTGTACCGTATTCGCGATGAGCAAAAGGCAGCAAATACTCGGATATAGTGTAGATATAATCCTCTGGGTTTTGGTTCCAACCAATATGGCCAGATCAGTCTTTCCGACTCCGCTAAACCCACCCCAAACCATAACGGAGCCTCCGCCCATCTGACGACGATTCGTCTGCCTAATAGAGACACGCATGTCTCTCTAATAGTGCTGTAGGCCGTCTGGTCCATCGAGGTTCCATTTCTTTTCGTCAGAAAAAATGATCGGTATCCATGTACTAGGAAGTATCAGCATCGCCTCCGACCATGCAAGACGACGCACTCTATTCATATCCGAAAGATGAAGCGTATCATCCATTTTTTTGTACGACAGCCAATCTACACATTGGAAGATGCGGCGCACAGTGCGAGCAGAGCACTTCAGCTCAAGCTGGTGATGTAGCTGTTCTGCTGAGAAATTTCCGCTGGCTGCCGTGCAAACCAGCACACGAAGAGCACGATCGGACAGATTTTGTGGTCTGCCAGTGCGGCCGACGTGACCGCTCACAACACGCATTACGGCGTCACGTGACCAATTGACAGCATGCGCGGTGGCGCGCCCTGTTAGGCCTACTTCATGCAAGCTCTGAATCCATCCACGCTCCAGGTAGGTTAGCGCTTTCCCCTTCCTCATCGCAATATAGGAATGCAGAAAACCATTAACATTTTTACTTGAAATTTGTATGCTTTTTTGGCCGTATGCTTTTTGCCGGGCACAAAAAGCGGTTTTTATGTGAGCTATGAGATCGATTCATATTATCGGATTCTTAACACTGCAGAGGGGTATATACAGCTTTGCGCATATCATACTCAAACGACAGCGTCTAACTAGCATTAGTTATGGAGTTATGAGCACCAATGTGGGTGGCCGTATCATTATGACCTGGAGTGTACATAGCAAACACACCGGCTTCCAAAACCTGTCTGTCACGCGTGACGTGGCAGAAGAAGGTTAAAAAAAATCACATCGCAGTATCCGGTTATTTCAGTATAAATGGTTAACAAGCCTTATCTAACTTAACACTACAGTACCAAGCTCTCGCACAACTGGCGTCGCAGATACGTCTTACAAACGAGTAGAAAATGCACATCTGCCAGCACCGGGATGCTAACCCAAGCATCACTCAGACTACCCTGGCGGCCTGTAAACAAGACCCTGACCTTCAGAAGGCACTTTTCCAGTAAGCTACATAAAAAAAGATAGGGGCTTGAGGCAGTGGGCACCACTGACCATAGCGTGGAGCGTCATCTGACTGTCCACCACCCAGCTGTAGAGGAGACCGCCGCCTTCTGGGTCTTGCAGTGCCAGTATTGTGAGGTCGCACTCACTAGAGGTTTCATTCGGGACAAGGCTCAGAACTTTGTGGGATCAATGGGAGTCCCATGGTAAAATATCATATTTCTGCATGGGTAGTTCCATAAATTCCGGCAAATTTACAAAGTCGAGCTGTGCTTATTTGTGACATAAGTGGCTTAGCAGATAAATGCGCTCTGACTATGGTACCTCTACACCTCAGGCCGTGGTTTCTAGTTATACTTCATGTGAAGTGTATAAATTGGAAGAAAAATGATAGGTCCGAAGGTACAGTACTGTACGCATTGTACAGTACAAACGCATATCAAAGGATCAATATCTGTTCAAGATTGTTCTTCAGTGTGATGCCCGAAAAATAAAATGCTAAAAGGTCGAAGGGCTTAAAACGGCAGGTTACATGATTTCTCTTTTCTTCACGCGTTGCTTCGCACTAACAACTTCTCCACATGCGCATCACAGTTGACCTCACGGCAAACACTGATGAATACTACAAACTCTCGCTGCTCTTGAGCACAAGACCTGAGCGACTGGGTTTTTCTAATGCAAATGAAAACACTTGGGTGACTTGCATCCCCTTTCTTGAATGGATGGATGGCGTCGACATAAGAAGAAAGACAGTCTGTGGAATACCTTCATCATTGTTGTAATTCAATTAAGGCGGTTTGAATAATGCGTTGAACGCTGTAAAAGTCTAGAAAATCTGCTGTTCATGCAGATCTTAATCTCGCAAACATCACAGTCCAGGCTCTTGTACCAGTACGACTTCAAATGTCCAATTATGTATGCTGGGATCATTGCCTCATTCAAGAGACACTACCGTCGACAGAATCTCAGGTTGCGTTGGTCGTGACAAGCGCGGAGAGACCAACCTTTACAAGTATCATCAGCATACGGCCATCATTGCTGAATGGATGCGTGGACCAAAATTTTCCAGTGCTGTAGTCACCAACTGCTTCCATCAGACTGGACTCAAGGACGTTCGGGTGTGCCGAATGGTGGGCGAAGTCAAAACAGCTGACGAGAAGGACGCAGTGGGTGCTACAGTAGAGGAGCCCTGACGGTGTCACCCTACCCATTACAGTTGATGTGATATTGAGAAATATCGGATGGAACCCGTTAAAAGTGATATCAGTAATACCATACCTTATCAGCTATGATTCTAGAACTAATACCATAAGTACAAAGTACGTCATACGTTGATAACTGACTGACTTGTTACTCATCAAGTATTCAGCATATTAAAAATAAGATAAAGAGCAAACTCTAACGCTCTCGCCTTGATAAGATAGGGGATCGAGATCTTGAGCGCGCCCTGTGATATGAGTAATTTAGTCCATGAAACTGAATCAAGTTCTGTATAGTCACGTACCTTGCGCTCAGTCACTCATAGCTTCACTTCGAGCTCGCAAGAATGCCTATTGACACTGACGAGGAAATAAATGCTACATCGCACATTTGTTCGACGTGTAGGGTACATCTAGCATTACTCATGGACATACTACAACGCACTTAGTGCGACGTGTAAGGTACACCTGGCGTTATTCACATACACAGGAAATAACCGACTAAACCACACTTAGTACGACGTTCAAGGTACATCTTGCATTATTCACAGAAAGACATATCGACAGATAAGAACGATTTAAAAAGATTGGCATTCACCTTGCACACAGTCACTGAAAGCTTCACCCTTCATGTAACGGGGAGCCTCCGTTACCTATTACTTTACATAAGGTAAATATCAAGTTTGAATATTATGTTAAGACAGGCATCATATTCTCACAATATTAGCTTAACAGGTAATATTGTGATGCAGAAGTAATACACTACACATTGGTTGATATAGATTAATAATATCAACCAATAAATCCGAGCCGCGACAGAAGAACGCAATGAGTGGTGCGGATAATTGCAATACATGTTTGTACTTAGATATAGTTAAAAGAAGACTAAATAGGATTTACTAACAGCAGATTAACTATACTAAATACAGTTCTACTTTTATCCTTTTTCTCGTGTTGAAACCTTCCTCTGCACGACGCGTGTACGTGAACTCACGAAGCACCTACTTAACATGTATTCAGTGTAAGTAACTTGTACTGTGACAGTACAAGCGATCGGTGCCCCGTTACACTTTGGGCTTGCAATGAAGAATAACTTGAATATGTTTATATATTAATGAGGGGGGACAGGCTAGATCGCAATTAGTACGTGTAAGGTACACCAAGCCGCATTATTTACATCACACATAAAGAGAGATAAGCACAATTTTAAAAGTTTGGCATATACCTTGCGCAAAGTCACTAACAGCTTCACCCTTCGAGCTTGCAATTAGTAATTCAGTCTATAGAACCGAATCAAGCTATTTATATTCACATACCTTGCGCTCAGTCACGAACAGCTTCACCGTTCGGGCTCGTAATTATGATAGTGCAATCGACCTTAGTATACTGTACTTAAGAAAGGCTTTATTAGTGTAGATAATTCATTAATAAAGTTGGTTTTGGATTTTGAGTAAAAGAGTTCAAGTCTCACGGACTCGTTACTCTTCAGAACTTGTGCTGTTAGTTCTATCGGAATTGCTAAGCGCCAAGCTTATTTAACGGTAGAGTCTAGCCTAGTTCTTTAGAATGAGCATACTCTTCCACTTATTGTTATTAGTTCCTTAAACCTAAGTGGCTGTAAACCAATTCTTCCTATTGCTAAGAGGTAGTGTAGCTCTGTTACACGATCAGCGCGTTAGAAATGGATTAGTTCGGGCCATGGTAAAGCTCCCGCTTCACAATTAAATCTAGATTTGTCCTATCTTAATTCAGTTGTGGGTGGAATAGACGGCTCATTCGGCGCTGACCGATGCCAAATATACCAAGATTTTATCGATGCAGAAGCGAAGGAGGCAGTATAAGCATCCGAAGGCTTAAAAGATTCCCAGCCTTAGCTTTCCATATCTCTTATCGACCCTTTTCATGAGCCCCATCGTATAGCTCACCGCAACTTTTCCAAAAAGCGTCTTTCTTTTTCTCTTGACTTTCAGCCTTGTATTTACCGCGTCTTCGTAGCTTTCTTCTCATGAAGCACAACACATTTTACAATGTTGGCGACTGTAGCAGAGCTATTCTTTAACCTTAGCCAGAGGAAGATTTATAGGCTTGTAGAGTCTCTTAGTATATCAAACGAAACGGATAAATCTTAGTGTCTCTACTTCTCACTAAATTAGTGATACTTACCTCTAGGTATCTGAACAAGCTCGCAAGTTTCTAGTCCTAATTCAGGAGCCTAACGTCTCCAAGGAATCACGGACACTACTCCCCAAGAGTACTAGCTTAATGCAGGCTCTTAACTCTTACGATTAAAGACGTCTTAGAAAGACACATGTCTGAAAATGATGAAAAGGGGATCTGAACTTATTTACTGATTTATAGCGACAATAAACCTCACTTACGTATTTAACCTTGAAAATATACTAACTAATCGATTAGTCCTAATGGAGGTTCTTCTGGTGTTACCACACCAGAACTACGCCGTACTTTGACGACCCTATTACAATAGATACCGTCAATTCGTAATCGATAAGGTTCGGTATTACCGCTAACGTATGTGATACAATAATACGCCTATTAGCTTCAATGATCTCGTTATGTGTGTATCACACCAGCGTACATTGTTATCACAACCATTTGTGTAGCCCCGTTACACCCTCCTCCACCAAACAGTCGATAATCAAAATCGACATTCTTCACCTTTCTCATTGAGATAGCTCGGAAAGAACTGATAACGTCACGTTTGTGTTCACGATACCTTGCGCATCAATGGCAAAGTCCTCACTGTCTCCTCAGAGTCTTTGGAAATCATCCTGCGAGAAGAAAACATCATCGATTATGACAGCGAAATGTCGCATCAGGGGGTGAAGACCCCGGTACTGACACGTCAGCGTCGCTCGAACAGTCGCGCATTGCGCTGAATTTATTTCATGAAATAAGTACAGCTCAAGCGCTAATAGCGCTGCTTACTGTAACTACTCTTGATGAACCCATCATCACAACAATATTGATGAGCAAAAACAGCAGTATATCGAGGAGACTGATAGGTCTAGACGTCTATCTCAGACATAAGCTGTGACCGAGGCGCATTCGGACTATAGATTCAAGCCTTGGTTGTTGAGAAAGTTCGTGGGGCATACTTTAACCACATGGACCACAGGGCGCGAGACTACGACGTCTAACTACATTGCCTAGCGAGATGCTCTGAGAGAGAGATCCCTAACGCCAGAAACGACGACAATCTTCGAGTACCAGGTCAAGTTAGTAGAACAAGCACGTGGTGACCACACAGAGAACAGTCCTGATTGTTCTATACCCGGGCGAAATTGAGGCCGAAGATGTCAGCACGTTTACCGCTGGGCTCATAGAGCACGTCGATTACCTAGCATAAATGACCTCCAAGGTAGTGCCTACAAGGCTGGTGTCCGTTTGGAAAGCAAAATGCGTTACAAATTCACTGAGCTGAAGGCCAAATGCCAACTACGATCACAGTATCGTAATCGATACGCAAAACCAGCTGCTGGTCAAACCGTCACTCTTTCGACTGCGCAGACAGTCGCGGGTCCCTCGGTTTTGGTGAGCGAACCGTCCTTCCCCACCTATATTATTGAGAAGTGCGTTAAGATACAAGCTGATCCTCAGCGCGACGCTAAAAAATTCAACGTCGTATGGACAATCTTGCCGAAGGGGCTTCTTAGACTTCCATGAGTTTTCAGACTCAAGGTATCCACGCCACTTCACCAGATAATGGTATTTATCTTTGTGACGACGCCACTTCAGAAGTCTCTCCACAAGGAGCTGTAGGTTTCCTTGCTCGTCGAGAAGCGTTGGAGGAGGTTAGCGTGTCGGTGCAGGCTCATGAAGATTAGTTGTCTGAGGTGACGCGCCTTCGTGAGTCTCTTGCTCACATGCAGAATGCACTCGATCAGTCTGAGACTGATAGGAAACAAATCCGGGAAATTCTTGACCAAGTGCAGCACTCCGTGAGCGGTCATCGCCTGAGTTGGATTAGTTTTTGTGAGCAGATGAACCGTCTTGGCTTGATCGACTCGGTCGACAAGCGACTGCGGAAGGTAGAGTACAACCTGACTCGGCTGGATGGATAGATGGAGCTCTTAACGAAGATGTAGTTATCGGGGACGATGCCCCTCCTTCAGGGGCAAGCACCTCCCTGTCCACGAAAGCAGTACCATGACACGGCTTAAGCAAGCCAGCATAAAACACTGAGTGTGTGCGCAGCTTGCGCGGTATAAGCAAGGCCTTTCTTCGCTATGATGTTCGAACGACTTAATAAAGCGCAGACGTAAATTCATGTTGTAGACGGCAGACACTACATTTGTAGGTAGAATTATAGTATTTAGTAAGACTTGGTCTTGATACAACCTCTGCCCTTAGCATCAGCTTGTTCTTTTTGTTGATCTTGGTCTTCAGCCATTGCATCACGCACTTGGCGTAACACACTAAAGCGCGTCGCAAGAAATTCGCTCACTTGTTTCTGCATAGCAGTAGGGCTGATATCAGCAAGATTGTCCGCAGAATCTTTTCACCAAGCCCAGGACAACGCAGCGGTATCGTGAGCGGAACGCGCGGGGGCGTGAGTCTATTCACATAGAAAGATGTAAAGCCGGTCGATGCATGAACAGCGTTGTTCAGCGCAAATGCGATGACAGGGAGCATCGAGATCCAAGTCTTGGACGACTCAGCACAAACACTGCATAGAACATCACCGATGACGCGATTAAATTGATCAGTTTGACCATTGTTCTGCGGATAATCTGCTATGGACATGTCGAATCATGTGCCAAGCATCTTGAAGATGGAAGTCCAAATCTTTCCAGTAAAGCGAGGGTCGCGATCAGAGATGATTGCCAGCGGCAACCCGTGTTGACGAAACACACAATAGATAAACAGCATAGCCATAATGTTGCCATCGATGGGATCCGGCACCGCCGTTAAGTGAGCCATCTTACTTAAACGGTCGGCGAAGACCACTATTCCCGTATTGCCGTCACAGTCATTGGGAAGACCAAACACAAAATCCATACTGATGGACTCCCAACACCCCGTGGGCACAGGTAAACTGGCAAGCGGAGCAGCCCAATGTGCCGAGGGTTTGACCCGCTCGCACGTATCGCATGTACGCACGTATGTTTTGTTGGATTGGGATTTGCTCATTTTTTATGAGGCGATCCCAACTCTCCACTGGCACCCAGACGACCGACTTACTGAGGGGTATTCTGATTTTGTTTGCACTTGCGCCTTCCTCACCCTGTGTACCAGTAGGTAGGGAGAGCTGCACTCTTTTAGGTGGACTTAATTCTATGCTGAACTTGACCTTTGTAGAGATTATTGTCTATCGGGTGGAAATTTCTCACTCTATCGCGTGTTCTTGTTTAGAGCTCTCCCAGAGTCGCCGCAATCAACCGTGATCGCCTTGTGCCAAAATGTAGTACTTGAGTCGCGAGCCTTCTGACCACTTGAGCCTTCTCGCGATCTTATACTTCAACCCTTAAGATTGACTTCGTCCGATCGCAGTTGTGAGGGGGGGGGGTGAGATTTCTTGCATTCCTGGACAAATAGCTCTAGGAGTGATCTCCCAGTTAGTGATGTCGAATTTCTCTGACGTCGGGGGGCCAGATATCCTGCCCTGAAGAAGAAAGACACGTATGCGTTTAAAAGCAAATTGAACTCTATTAAATGCTGATTAACCAAAGACTAAAACTATGACAATGCCAACCCCTTAGGCCAGGATATGTTGCCACGTGTCGTCTTCATGCCGAATGGATTTGCAATCATTCCATATCAGGTACCCCACGCCAGATCATAGTACGTGATCGCGGTCCCCTGATCGTGGTATGATTCGTGTCTATCTTCTTTCATATATTTTCCACAATCTGGGACGGCGCTGGTGGATGGGTTCTGCCCGTTAGTTCCTCCAACGGTGACGTCAATGTCAACGGCCATTGTTCCCACAATTCGTCAATCAGATACCGCTTCCTACTTAGCTGGGAGCCGCGATTTACTCCTCCAATCTACTTCAATTTGCTCACCCATTTGTAGAGTTCGGGCCACCAGTAGCGTTGACTTACAAACCCATAAGTCTTTTCACGACCCAAATGCCCACCGAGAGCAGTATCATGGGTGCAAGGTGGATTCGATACTTTAAATTCTCATCGTGAGGTACAACATTGTGAGCAGGATTCGTTATATCTGTGCGATAGCACAAGAGACCATTATCGATTGAATATCAATATAGGCCGGCACGCAATCGTGCCGAAAATTGACTGTCCGAGTATTTGCACTCATTACTCTTAAGGGCATGAAACAATGCCACACATTGAGAATCTTGTGGATATGCCACACGAATTAACTCCGCAATATGAGACGACATGTTTTTGACATGAGCACGCTCATTATCGAGACAGCGAGATAGGGCATCTGCTGACACCTTTTGTTTGTCCGTTTTGTACTTCACCTCGAAGTTATATTAAGCAAATAAGGAAAGCCAAGGAGCCATTATTTGGGAGATGTGAGGCAACTGGTTCGCCGTGCGTAACGATGCATAATCCGTGTAGACGACAAATGGCTTGGAGCCAAGCAATCGGTCCCTAAATTTGACAAGAGCATACTTCAAACCAAGTAAGTTTATCAGCAGCTTTAAGGTGACAAGATTTAACGGCGAGAACTAGCTCTCGGTCTTCAGCATCTTTTTGCAACAAGGCGCTGACTAAGGAAAAGTCGGATGCGTCGCAGACGACACTAAAATGGTACTTAAGATTTGACTACGCCAAAATGGGAGCATGGAGAAGACTTCCCTTTACTGCTCGAAATGCGTCAGCATGGGTTTTTTTTCAGCGCCAATCTGCGTCCTTCTTAAGGAGATCAGTTAATGGCCGAGCCATATCAGCGTAATTTTCACTGTATTTGTGTAAGTAATTGGCAAGGCCAAGCCACATACGCAAGTCTTTTTGATTCTTAGGAATCGACCAGTCAACTATACATTGACCTTAGCGGGATCCACCCTGACACCGCGCTTACCAATGAAACTTCCTAAAAAAGGAATCTCCTCTGCACCAAAGATTCATTTAGACGCGTTGGCGTACAATCTTTCGTGCGCATACAATCTAGAACAGCTCGCAAATGACCTATGTGGTGTTATTAACATCCGACCGACATTGCTCGGTACGACTATGGACAAATACGTCAGAAAAGTATTTATGCATAATCCCGATGGGGACGGAAACGTTGCGTCACCAGACAATTCAATGTGACTGGTGCGTTTTACAGCCCTTCGGGTATCACCAGCCATTCTCATAGCATACTACTCGGAGTGCTCACTGATGTAAGCGGGATATCACTCGCTCGCATGGGCAATTGATGATATCCATCGACCAAGTCAAGTGCCTATACATAGCACAACCAACCATGTTGTTTTGGAGAACATCCTTTCGAGGAATTGGTGTCTGTGCCGGAATAGTGGCCGCATTAAGCTTGTTGTAAGCATGCACAATACGCCACTTGCCGTTCGGCTTTTTGACACAAAAAGTCAGTGTCGAATGTGGAGATTGACTCTCACGTACCATTCCTGCCTCGTGCTTGGCACAGAAGTAGTCATCAATGAAATCACATTGCTCCTTAGGCGAGGTCCACTATCGTGTGACACAGTATTTAGTCCCCGGAACTAAGTCAATTTCGTGGCGGACACCTCTATCTTGAGGTAGAACAGAGGGTGGGTCATGGCACACCACATCTTGAAATTTTTTGACTAAAGAATAAGAGGGATCATGAGGGTTTTTCTATATTGATGTCCACTACACGCACTGGTGCTGCTTTTGTGTCCTCCAGAACAGATTTATCCAAAATTTAAGAAGCGCTCAACTCTATAATGTCGGGGTCGAATGACCACCACCCTCTGAAAAGGTCTCCTTTCTTGAGGTGAAGTGATCAGACTCATCGACTGACAACTTCTTTCGAGTTCTAAAAGAGCACTTTAACTAGGGGTATAGCCCTCCAGGGATAAGTCCGTACCCATCACCAGTCACCCAGTCACTCCATTTAACGAGTGTATACAGGCTGGACCGTTTATTCATCACTTTTGTGACACAGAACGCACCTTTGTGACTCGTATCTTTTCTGGATCGATATC
>JH598621.1:103318-119121 GCA_000173235.2 Hyaloperonospora arabidopsidis Emoy2 | reverse complement strand
CTGGAGTTCCTATAGCTAAGCAAAACAGTGATCATATCACCCTTTTGCGCTTGTAGCGCCTCAACATAACGTGGATTTACTCAAGGGGAAATCGCCTGACATAATTACTGGATGCACCGGAGTCGATCAAAATCGACCATAGTTTGTCAAAGACCTTAACAGTCGCTTTCGCGACCAACAAGCCTGGTTTGTATTCTCTTTCCGTGTTAGAATGCACGGAGCTATTTGGGGATAAGTTCTGTTCGCCACTACCTCCTAGATGTTTAAAAGAACCTAGTTCTTCCCTAGCATGGCACCCCACGTCTACTGGGAGTCTAATTTTTCAGCGCCGTGCAAGACTTCTGGTTCGCGGCGGGAGTTCGTCTCGACGAAGCCTGACTTTTCTTACGTAAAGGACAACTAGGGCGCAGATGCTTTGTGCTTCCGAACGTGAAACATCGTCAGATATTAAGATTTTTTCTACAGCTTGAAGCTCTGCTTCTTCGTCCGTCTCGGCGAGACTGAGGTCCATAGGCTCCGGCCTATTGAACGAATTAAATGAGCTCGACGAGTTTGGTTTATACCCATGGGTGCCAAAACGGGCTGCCGTAAAGTTGAAATCAGTGTTCAACGCGATATCCACAGCCGCTTCAAAGGAGGTAGGTGTACCCGGAATACTTCCGTTCAAGCCACGCCCGTGCGAAGACCCTCCATGAAGATGGTAACCAAAACCATTTCTGGTAAGGGATCAAGCTGCATGGCAAAGATTAGAGTTCTCAGTTCCTGGACATAGTCCGATTGTCTTTTCTTGCCCTGACGGGCAGATAGGAAACGAGAACGCACCCGGTATGCCTGATTAGGCGGAGCAAACACCCGGGATATTTGCTGTTTTAGCAAATCCCATGTGGGGAAAGCTTCTTCTACCGACGTGTTATACGTGAGAGCCCATTATCTAGCCCTACCACCCAGTTTCGAGATAGCCATCCCAACTCGCTGTTGCTCCGACCGGAGCATAGTGGAGTTCATGGCCATTTCCACCTCTCTGATCCACAGGAGGTGATTCTCCCCTTCTTTTCCCTCAAATGTCTATACAGTCAAGACAATGGGGCAATCCCTTGGCTCTTCATCGGGTACGGGGACATACTGAGTAGGCTTAGCCGATGCCAAATGGTCGTGTACTTGCCCAATCAAAGTGGACTCAAACTGCATGAAGCGTCAAGACGTGCACGAATCACGTTAGGACCTTGCGCGAGGATTAGATCCACTTGTTTGTTCCCGACTAACGCTCTGAGTTTCTCCAGCGCTAATCCTTGGGCCTCAGATAGGGTTATCTTTGTTTCCATCCTTACAGAGGAACTGTCTTTAACAGACTCAGGTGTAGATTGCCTACAAATGCTACCAAGTGTAGTGGAGCTACCATTACTCCTTAGTCAGAGGAAGACTTATAGGCTTGTAGAGTCTCTTAGTATATTAAACTAAACGGGTATCAACGTAAAGGGTCTCAAGTCCTTACAGACTTAGTGAGACTTACCTCTAGGTATCTGAACAAGCTCGCAAGCTTCTAGTCCTGGTTCAGGGGACTACGACTCCAAGGAATCACGTGGCACTAATGCCCAAGAGTACTTAGACTTAACTCAGGTACTTAACTCTTACGACCAGAGACGTATTAGAATGACACGTGTCTAAAACTGATCAAAAGGGGAACTGAATACATTTACTGATTTATAGCGATAATAAACCTTACTTACGTCTTTAACCTTCGAAGTATGCTACCTAATCGAATAGTCCTCATCGTAGTTCTTCTTGTGTACCACACCAGAACTACTGAGCCTCTATGAAGGCCCTATTACGATAGATATCCTCTAACCATAACCTATAGGGTACGGTATAATCGCTTAGCGTATATGATACAAAAGTACGCCTTATCAGTGACATTGATCTCTTTCTGTGTGTACCACACCATGTACCTGGTTTATCACAACCATTTGTGTAACCCCGTCGCAACCCACCAATTGTCGGTCGCACCCATGACCATAAAAAAACATGGGCGTGGGTGGGCTTGAAACTCTGACACAGACACAAACAAGGAGGGGACAGGCTAATCGTACTTAGTATGACGTGAAAGGTACATCTAGCGTTACTCACGGAACGATAGACGACATCGCACTTAGTTCGGCGTGCCAGGTACACCTGGCCTTAGTCACATACACAGAAGGTGACAGACTACACCGCACTTAGCATGACGTCTAAGGTACACCTAACACTATTTACAGAGTCACACGCAAGCAGAAAGTAGGTTTTGAAAGTTCGGAATTCACCTTGCGCACAGTCACTATCGGGCTCTCAACAATGTTCCAGTCAACGTCGCGCGCACTCGATCACATTAATAGGGAAGAGCTACGAAACTGAGCACCCACGAAAAAGAAAAACGAAACAACTGTAATGGACATGCCGAAAAACCTGTCACTTCTACATGAGTAAACAAAGGTTAGAAACAGTCAGGAGGACCCAAAGACCTCAACAAAATATCGGCACAACTTCGAGATAACGACACAATCGACGAGCACAAAGAGGCAGTTTCTATGTACACTGGGTGGTGTTAAGAAACACCGAGGAGTTATAAGGCGAAACGAGCGGCGCACGACGTCACCACACGCACCCTTGATAAAAATCGCTGACCAATCATTGTCGCGACCGTGCGCACCAAGACGCGTCACGGAAGCAACTACTTCTTAGCCGTCTTTTTGACCGTCTTTTTGATCGTCTTGGCACTAACTTTCTTGCTGGCTGGAGCTTTCTTAACGGGCACTTTCTTCGAACTCGTCTTTTTAGCCGGGGCCTTCTTGGCCGCCACCTTTTTTGTAGCCACATTCTTCTTCTTCTTGGCTACAGCAGCTGCCGTGGCAGTCGCTTTCTTAACCGCCGCCGACGCCTTTTTCGCTCCCTTGTCCACTTTTGCTACCGTCTTGGCAGCTTTCTCCGAGACTTTATGACTCTTTTTCATTGCGGCCGAAGGTTTACGCAGCTCGGGCGACAACTTGTACGACCCCTTGGTCTGAATCAACTTGCCACTGTCCACGGCAGTCCGTAGCGCCTTGTTCAAATGGTGGCTCGCGTAGTTTCCCTTTTTCGTCTCGACCAGCTTGCCGATCGCTTGACGCGACGAGCCATTGCGGTCCTTGAGCTCCTTAATAGCGTTGACAATGAGCTCAAAGTACGACGGGCCGCAGTCACTCGAGCTCTTGCTCGCTGCCTCTGACTTCTTTGAAGACTTTTTGGTCTTTGG
This sequence comes from Hyaloperonospora arabidopsidis Emoy2, assembly GCA_000173235.2. Lineage (NCBI taxonomy): Eukaryota > Oomycota > Peronosporomycetes > Peronosporales > Peronosporaceae > Hyaloperonospora > Hyaloperonospora arabidopsidis. Next base: position 115,856 of record JH598621.1, on the reverse strand, counting down.
GGCCTCCTCTTTGGCAACCACCTCGTCCTTTTTAGATCCAGTTGTCTTGGCTTTTCGAGAAGGCGACGAGCGCGTGGTAGCAGTGGAGGAAGCTGGGGTCTCTTCGGTAGAAGCGGCAGCCGTTGCAGGTGCAGGCTCTGCAGCCGCAGACTTGAAGTCGTCAGCAGGGGCCATTGAGACGAGAGTGAGAATGAGGCGGTGAGGAGAGGAGAGGAAAAGCAGGGAGGGTGTGGGAACTGTCGACGTCGAGTTCTTTTCTGCCAGTGATGCTAAATTTTGGATTTTGAGGACTGCAGATTCCCGCGAAAGCAAAGTGGACCAATCATATGACTGAGAGAGGAAGATCCGCGAATGATAAAGCAGGACGCGATCCATTAGGGGAAAACAACTGCTTACGGGATAAGAAGAGCGTATCGTGACGTAGGTAGTGGAGAGCCTACCGCCAGAAACCCTACTAATAGGAGCAGGACGGGCTTGGCTCGGTGACGTCTTAACGTTCACTCTGCTGAGTAGATACGACGAGCCTCCAGCTGTTGCTACCAATTGGTACGCACACATCTGCATCGATTTGTTGTAATGGCTTTATTAAATGAGTTGCTTGAGACCAGCGATCACGGTAGGGTTGCAAGTGACCAAACGGACGACTATAGCAGCTTGACTTTTTCTCGTTCCGCTTGTTCCATTGTAAATCATCGTCCCGCGCTAAGTTTAAGACGGACAAAGACATACTATAGCAACTTTAGTAATACAATCTGGAAATATATCCCTACCAATTAACGGGCTTTTCCTCGACACGTCGGTGCTCTCTTCACCATATTGCATCAGCGCTGAGACTCTGCACTTCTGTCACATGTATATATACTGCAGAGTACACGACTTTGGTCTGCGCTTTATGTGTCACTGAACGCTAACGATAATGTAGCGGCATACAAGCTTATCAAGCGGGTCGCTTGGCGTTATCTTCTGTATGGCCTCATTGCCTCGACGGTGGCCGTAAGCAACGTCTCCTGGACACGACCGACAGCCATTGCCGTAAGAAAAGCACATTATTTTAAAGAAGCAGAAAGAAGTATATGCCAGCATTATATTTAGTAACAATGAAAATAAATACTACAAGATTGAGAAATAGAGCAAGGATCAAAAAGCAAAATAATGATTTGTCAATTTCAAAAATAAATCGAGTGCAAATTGAAATCATATACTAAATGTACAAATCCATAAATGAGGGGAATATAGATAGGAAATTTTAAAGGCGATTGCGAACAATCGAATTATACCACGAGATTAAAAAACACAATTATATACTCCACCAGAAAAAGTATCAGTAAATAAAAAGCAGAAAATATACGTATAGGAATGTGCGCTGTACGCAAGAATCTACACATGGCTACGCAGTTCTTCCCACTTTTGCCTTTTCTTTATAAATTCGAGATCTCTTCGATAGACGTCGACAGTCATTTGCAAGACCAATAGATGTGTTGACGCTATACTGTTGCCTTACAACTCCGTCTAGGCCACGCAACTTCTGTCTCTTAAACCGGTACGACATGCTGACAAGTAACACTGTTACCCTGTTGTGCTTGCGTATAGCAGCGAAGTAGACTAAGCAAAATCAAAGTGGCGCCGTACAATGCTGTAGTACACCATATACAAAGGACAAAAACAGCAGAAACGACGGGTAGACAAAGACAGCATAGGAGACCTATTTACGTCGCTGCTGACACGGAGCTTGTTGATGCTGCTGCAAAGAGTTATTGAGATCACAACGAAGCCTTTGGCGGTCAGGACCATCACTTTTAAGTTGGAACCATGGGACAATGCATGACCAATGAAGTCGTAGGCTCGCTGGTAAACAGCTCGAGACGGCCGCATGCTCTCGGACTACAGCACCCAAAAATTGTGACGGTCACCAATGAGGATATATTCCACAAATGTATCGATAGCTGATCGGGTCTGTAGCTGTTTTATTCTGATTTTGGACACAGTACAGTAGGTGATGCACCTGCGTTGCGTCTACGTATGGGTGATATTCAACCTATGCTTGCATTCCTGGCCGAGCTGAGTAACTCTAGTTTTGCCGTATATGCTACGCACATCTGCCACCCGTGCAACGAAATTGCGCAATAACAAATGCGGCGATTATCTGCACGTTGAAAACGACGATCAAGTAATCGCTTTTACCTGACGCCGTTTGCTTGCGGACATACCAAATGAAATGCGCGATGATTGATTGAACGATGCTGGTGGAGTGTTATGGTTTCACGAAAGAATGTGCTATGATGGTGGTGACGGTGGTGATGATCTAGCTATCACCGTCCAAAATATACGAGAATCGATGCAGCATTTCTGAATGCAGTGGAAGATTGATGCACTGATGCTCCATCACCTCAGCCTTCTCTTCAACTGCGTATTTGTCGTCCATGTTTGTCGCCTGCTAGGTCTTTGAGTCATCTTCTGTTGTCAAGGAGTGGGCATATACTGAAAACGACTGTGACGAAGTCTGCATGTTCTTACGTCAAAGTGATGATGACACTACGGCAACACGACAATTTTGTAAAGTATTACACGAGCTAGGTAAAGCCTTCAAAGCTCTATAGAGATGAGCTAAGTGGATGCATCAAAGGTCTCCTGTTTTAGTTTGTACGTGCGTATAATTCGTATAATTGTATCCTTCGTATATTTTTATTTTCTCATTTTTTACCATGACCTTATCCATAGCAACGTCTGCTAGTGCTTTTTATTATTCCAGCACAAATTATGAGTCAAGCCAATTCCTACAAGTTCCCAAAAAAGCTCCAGTGTTCTAACTCAATCCGACGCACGCTAATATTCAACATCAGTGGGATCATCTGCGCTTTAGCCACCTCTTCGTTACATCGCTGACAAAACGTACCTCTGAGCCCTTGGCAAGGCGGCTCATGGGTAGTTTATGCTGCATAAAAATATCAACAAGGATCTGCATGCAATTTAGCGTCTGCGTGATCTTGATCGATACCCAGCTGTGTGACTATGCCTACGAGCGTGCGGGCTCGCAATCATTCTTCATTTCATGGCAGCGGTGGTACCTATTTGCGTGGCAACAATTACCGACGCTTGGAACGACGAGAGCTGACACGCTCCCGAAGATAAGGATCACGACACTTGCATAGTCGCCATATGCGTCAATGTTCGCAGTACGGACCAAATATGTCCCTTTATGCATCATCGTATCATATAGCCTCAATAAGACCTGCATGGTGTAGAACTAACTACTTTGATGCAGTGGTATGGCTCTCGAGTTTGTGAAGAGATTTTGTGGCTCTTCAAACTCGCCGATTCGTATCAAACTCTCCTCGCACGGCAAAGTCTTTCACACGCGCCAAAAGAGGACGGCAACTTTTGTCTTGCAAATGCTTGGATCGCTATCGTTATTATTAGTCTTTGGCCCCGACGAGGTACGCAATATCGATGGGATCGTATCCTACTTACCCTCTTCAGGCTTGTATTCATTGGCACATGAACCGCGGGTCTGAGTTTCCATTTTGCGGCGCCACCAACGAGTACTTTGCAAGGTTGATGACGCAATGTATTCGCATAGTGCCATCTCCTTGATACAAAAGACTGAAATGTGAATTGTAGCCCATGCGAGCCCTTAACGTGAGCTTATAGACAGGCACACAATTTGCCACCAGCATAATTTACGTCGTGTATGACGATAGCGACATGGCCACGTACATGGCTGCCAAACGTGTGGTATATTAAATAGTCTTAGGCGTACCATTGTCAAAGCTGCTACTAAGATTGTATTTTGCAATGACAAGCTCTTGGAGGCTTCTTCTCAAGGTTTCGGCTCACAGAAAATGCAAAGGCCGTGTACCAAACCGACTGTAAGTTCGAGCGTGGTGCCTACATATTAGAGAATAAGACACAGCTCCCATGTTCTTTCACTGAGATGCTGTCGTCGCCGATCAGCCGAAAGCTGAACAAATGCTCTATTTGTCATATCTGCTGTCAACACTCTGTCACACAGGGAACACAGTAAAATCTGCCATGATGAAGTGAGAGGTGGCAAACAAAGCATAATCTTCTCGTTTTATCATTGACATCATGATATCGAGCATAAAATCCAATTTGGTGCAACTGAGGGCACATACTAGCATCAGGAAACCTTCCAACAGAAAACAATGCCTATTTTGAAGTAAGTGCGTACTTCGTATCCTTCTTGTCGCGCAGCTATACCTGCGATGATAATTTGGCGACAAAGACTGCCCATGCGAGATTTCTGTCATTCACCGTCCCGAAAAACATACGTTGAAGTCAAGCCCGCAATGTCTGATGTGGAATGGAGTAAGGATATGCGGTACGTCACAAGTGATAAGCTCATCAAAAAGAGCCTCAGTTTTGTGTATTCAGCTCTTGATCACTTGGCTACGTTTGCATCGTACGAACTGCTTTATTGTGCTTTCCCACCCTACAAAATTGACTCGGACTCAGGTCAAGCTGCCGGGCCTCCTAGCTACATAAGATTCAGGCTGCAGGATGGCGGCAATGAGTCGTTTATAAATACTCCACCTCGCCTCTCTAGTCATCCGACGCTGTGGAGTTTTATCGTGAATTGACAACGAAAAAGGAGAGGACATATTTTACTTCACTGGCAAACTCACTTGAATTGGTACAGCATCTTCTCACCGACCGCCACTGCAGTGTTGGCACTTGTAAGCTTACTTTCAGTGAGGGTTCTTCCGTAGGAGCCACTACCAAAGCGTCACAGTTAGTTTTACAGCTGCTACTACCCTGCACAACACTACGCAAGAATACCAAATATGCTGAGTGCACGAATTTCGATTAACTATATCAACTAAGTCAGAGTTTGGGTATGCGGTGGGTTCATTCATGCCAAGTTGACATCTTTAGTCTACGCCGAATCCATGCAATGAGGCATCTAAGACCCACGCAATAGACAATGCCCTCCGTTGCATAGCAAACTATCTGAGGTCAGCTTAGATAGTGATTACCTTCAACTTTGCTGCAGAACAACAGCACCAGCTAATTTTGGTAAGCTATCGAAAAAACAATAGACGACGACAGCTACAGTGATATCTTGGACTCACAGACAGATTAAAATCGGTGTACAATTACTGCGTGTCACGTTGTCAGTAACTCACCACCTACGTTACTCACAAGTCTGGTGGGTGAGCGGCAAGTGCGAAACAAGGTTGGAAAACTTGCCAACAAACTCATCACTCGACCTGACGTCGATCCGCGTAATGCTGCAGTGGTTAATAGGGGCGCCCAGCTGAACAATCTCCTTAGGAACATTGTAACATCGAGCCATACAATACTGGATGAAACTCGCGTGTGCGATAGCAATCTTGAAATTCTCTGGCTCACCGCTTGGATTACGCACGAAGCTATCGCCTCCGTCCCACCGACAAATGCTCTGAAATGCCATCTTGTGCATCGACTCCCGAAACTCATAGCGCTGATAAATATCTACAGATTTGGGCGCTCCGTCCTCCAAAAAGCAGCACTCGTTCTTGTTGGCAATCCACGGCATCATATCGACAAGCACAGCTGCCGTCTCAACAGTCCGTCGCAACCCTCCATACACCAGATGAACGCAAGGGGTGCTACTTCCTCTTGCCTGAAGCATCCTATTAAGATATTTTGCAGTGATCTTCGCCTGTTGCTTCCCTCGCTTTGTCAATCTTTTATCCATGTCGCAAACGCGAAAATTGATGTTCTCAGTCTCTCCGTGACGAATAAAAATGAGGTGTGTCACCCCGCGAGGAGCTTGCAGCTTCTTTTTCAGCGGATGGAGTACGGGCTGCATAATTTTAGGGAAAAGAACGTTATCCACTTGATACGTTCCCTCTTTGATCTGGAATGGCGATATCGTCGACTGACTCATGGACTTGTGGAGCAATTGATGTTCCATTGGCACTTGGGTAGCCACTTGGATCGACCACCACCACAGAAACATATCCTGTTTCGTCTGGAACCGAAGAACGCTCGTGTCTCGTTTTCCTTGATAAAAAAATTCCATCTGCATGACAGGGTGTTCTTTCAGGTCGAGGAAGGTCAATTTGCAACTTGCGAGTGGAAGCAGCGACCTTTTGCGAAGAGCTGTGTCGGTGAATTTGCGAAGCACCAGAATACCCGGATACAGCTCGGCCCAATGGGTGGTCCAACTCGTGTGACCCAATGTCACGCGGCGAGTCTCAAGGAATCCACAGAGTACGAAATTCTCGCGACGAGCTGCTTTTTGCATTGCATAGTCACTAAGCAGCATAGGATGTTCAGAGCGATCTTCACTAAAGTATAACTCCACTTCATCTATTGTATAGCGTCGGGCGGTGGATCCTTTTTGCGGAACAGGGCGGGCAAAGGACGGTGTCGGGTAGTGCGACGGCAGCTGAGGTCTGTATGTCTCCAGTTCCTGTGTCGTGGCAAAGTGCACAGACTTGGACCTCTTTGAAGACTGCTGCTGCTGGTGGCTTTCGCTGCCAGCAGAAGCAGAAGCAGATGCAAGAGTTGATGAGGCGGAAATGGGCATCGAGGGACTTTAAGACTGATGCGGGACTTGTCGTGTGCGACTTGTGGCGATACTGAGACACTCGTGTGGCTGGACTAAACTTTGCTGTTCCGACCATGCCTGATTTGCGACACTTTTTTCTTCAATGAAAGAGAAAAGACGGACAGCTATCGAGGAAGGAAGAAGCAAGTGTGAAGCGGTTTCTTTCGACGGTCTGTTTGTTTTGTGATATAAATCTCGTGAGTCCAGTGGACTTGGTGCTGATACAATTTGCTGTAGCTTTTATGTGTAGGTATCGGCTCCTAAGCTCCAAGTTCAATGTCGTTTCAAAGGTCGTGTACACTCAATAGTGCACGTGCGTCGTGCTTTTTCGATACTGCTTTCGAATTTACTCTACGTGAAACTCATTTCTTACGAACTACCAGCGCCCGTTACATGCTCCCGAGTTGTTGTTGTGTTGACGACGGGTTCCACGGTAGTCGATGCTGGAGAGAGCTTCGTGATAGCCCTATGTGTGTGATTGACGCCAGTCAAGGATCTGCAGCAGGCCCGGAGAAGGTATGCAACATGGAGCTCAAGCGTTTCATAAATGATACCTACGTCGGTCTTTAATGAGGGTTGCTCATTCTATTTGGGATGGTATGTACATCGAAGAAGCTCGTAGACCCTAGCAGATTTGCACAGAAACGGTTGAGGATGACGTGTGATTTGCGCAAATGCTCTATGCACCCTGATTGTAAGCTAGCTCACTCTACCTGTTAAACTCGATGTGTTCTTTGTGCTCATCGTCCAAGGGTGCTAGTACATTGACCAGTAACGTGGTTTATGCACTCCACTTGAACGTGTTGAAGCATTTGTACGGGGCCCTCCCTTATGTGACCATTCAATCCTTGTCCAGCGTCAATGCCGTGCTACGTACAGCACCTTCGTGTATGTGGTCATGCATTGATAGTCATCCGTTGAGACTAATGGTAAAGTTGTATCACCATCGTAGTATCAGTACTAAGTGTGAAGCACTTTCGTAACTGCGAGGAGTGTTCTTTTTTGACATAGATGTCGATAGCAATTGACTGAAGAGCGTATAGAAATCATTTACAATTGAAGCATCTTCCTTGCTCACGAAATCGTGATGCGTGGCAAAGCTATAATCTTATCAGAGATTTTTTGAATGCTACCTTGTATTGCAGACGCAATTACGAGCTGTAGCGATCACATTTTATCGAGGCAGAGGCAGCTGTGTCTTTATCCTTCAGACGCAACGTACGAGGCATACGTTTCGGATCAAGGAAGAGATAAGCCGGATCGTATATCAAAGTAGTGAAGGAACTTTACTATCATATATGTGCAAAGGTGAGCAATCTTGCTGAGCTCTCAAACGTAAATGAAGCAACTGTTATGACTGCAGATAAGATGTTGTGTTAGCGATCAAGTTCTCATCTACCTGCGTTGGAACATACTCAGGCGGTAAGTTATACACGACCGCATCGCCCACCACCTTAGCGAAAAGACAGGGACAGGTCATCCGACTGCATGTCGGCAAAGCGTGTAATCTCGTGTCATTTGTCGTCCATTGTGATTCATGCGCTATATCAGGTCAAGAAGCATCGGGTCTTCCCGTGTACTGAGCGCAAGCAATTTAACTTTTTTAGATTTGCGTATACATAAGACCGGCTGTTAAAGAGGGAGGTGCAGATTCACTCGTTGCGTTTTCAGGAGTGCACAGTGGTCTCATTCGTCTCCTGCTTCGCCATTTCACACATGCTCCTCCTAAGTGCACACGAGATTGCCCAAAATTATACCGACGTGTGTGTTCTTACCCCTCCCCCTTGGTTCAAGTCTGTCTATGCTGGAAGGAAGACGTCAATTGCCACGAAGAACGACGCCTATCCGTCGGATTGCTGTTTCTATTGCTATTTTTACAGGAGTTTGCTGAAGTAGGTACCTGTCTGTATGCGTTGCAATGAGGGAGCCTTTACCTTACACCACACGGTGCTATGTCTTCTTCCTCAATGCTAGTATCTTTACCCTCTTTGTCAAATTGGAATAGTCGAATAAACCACTCGATCGTACATTTGTTGTGCTTCGGTAAGCAATATTTACAAGTGACCACCCTTGCTGTCTTCACACCAATTTATATCAGTATTGTTCTAAACCTTCCCCACACAATAACCCCTTTAGCATCGATCTCAGCTGACGCTTTGCTTCGTTTGTTGCGTGCTGCGTAGAAGCGTCATCATCTGCATGCTTTCAGGCTGCCTAGATTTTGCTAACACGAGCCCGAATCAAAATGTAGTAACTCCTGCCGTAATACGCTATCGACGTCGGACCTGATTGTAGTATTTAATCACTGTTGAAATGAGTAGTATACTAGGCTGGTGGGGATCAGCAGCTATTTCTCGAGAACTTGAGCCAGAGTCAAACATAGATTCATAGCCGCTCTTATTTAGGATCGCGATGTCAAGAAAACACACGTCGTCGTTGCGTCAAACCTAACAAATTACAATACATGCAACAGGCACTGTAAATTACAAAATATTAATTAATTCCTGGGGTTTAAGACACAGACTGCTCAGGCTCGAGAGACTTGCTGTAATTCTAAACGGGGGTACACTTTGGTTACTCAGTTCCAAAATGATAAGTGACACCAAATTTATACGATTGGTTGGTCCTCATTTTCTGCAGGTATTTATGTACAAATTTTATCGCCTGCACATTTGAACAGGAACGCTAAGTCAACTAAGCCAGTTAATTGCCCATTCCTCGAAACCATGGACGAGAGCAAACATCATGAAGCTGAGAAGACCGTGTCCACCAAGTCGACGGTGGATGTTTTGGCCGTGGAAATATCGCCAAACCCGGCAGCCCTTAGTGACAAGCTGATGCTGAAGGTGGACTTTCACCTGGAAACACCCGTCGCTAATGGCGTCTGGGACATCGAGGTGGGTGTGAACGAATGACTTGCCGTGCTAGCTGAATCAACTATTGTGTTATTGTGTAATGTCAAAAGTATGTGGTGGACTGCGTCATGAAACACCCGATAATTCATATCCTTTCCAACTCGTGACTGTTCTATTATTACATACAAAGTTACCGGCATAAGTCTCCTTAACCCTGACCTGATCCTCGATTTTGTATGTACACAACTGGGCCAAGTGGAAGCAAAGGACTACGCGCAAGGCCGCAACCATTTTCAATTTTCGGTTTGTAATGATTTTCAGTTTTCAGCTTGTAATGAATACAATTTTTGTGACGTTTGAATGACTGATACTCTACTTGCAGGTCTCGCAGATTAACGTGTCTGGAATACAGTCGAGTCAATTGGCCAATTGCGGTCTGCTGATAGCGTCGTTGAAAGGCGATAACGGAGACATTGTGGATCTAAAAATGGTCATTCAAGTATCAGAGCAACGTGGAGTACTTCAACGCATTATCTACAGCCCCCTGGAATAGAAAACGTCGTCGCGTGTTCGTATTTGCCAAACTTGCTGAACGATAAACAGAGAGTTGGATGCTTCAGTCCACCCGGCGATTTTGCACTGCGTTATTTTGTATCGTACGCGCTAACGCAATAGAAATATGAATGCAGATACGACCAGAAATTTGAGTAGAGACCGGCATGCGCTGCTGTTGAGGTTCTGGCTACTGATTGTGTGCATAGCATACCATATCGTAAACCAGTGTACAAGTACTCTTTGGAGCCTTCACCAATATCGATCTGCATGCCGACATAAGGCTCATTCTTCTTAGTAAATTTGTCGCCTACTTCACATGGATACTCAAGCACCGCTGCAAGCTCTAACTGCCGACAATTAGACCCAAAAACGATGTAGGAAATGAGTCAAGACATAGCAAGTCGCGATGATCGTAAGTTAGAATGTGACAGCAACGTTTTTCTGGTACCCGAGTGCTAGTGAATATACGTCTATTTTTCAGAAGATAGATGTCGTCTGAAACATATTCTACTCGCGACCGTCGTCATTGTCGTAACTGCCTAATATTCATGGCCAGAAAGATGTTGAGTTGCTGCCTCAATAAACTACGACGAGCTCAAGTGATCGCTATTTTATACGCACGTGAGAATTAATCTGAAGCATTCGATTGAGGAAAGCAAGTATACAAACCACTTTTTCTGAAAGAGGTATTTTTCATGATGCGGATGATGGAAAGTGTAGCTGTTGCAGTCTATGGATGTAGTATGTAGTGCGCCTTCCAACAAGCTTCGGTGCCTAATTTCCCAGTGGAATACACATTGTTAAATCAACAGTATTAATGGGGTGTATTTAGTTTAGACGAACGCTAATTCGGAAGATACTAGGAACATGGTTGGGAGCAGTACTTATAATGGGGCAGTAAGTTTGCGGAGGTACGAGTACTTATAGATAAACTCATATACGTATATAACGTTACGTTTACGTTCAGGGCATCTACGTCTAGCCGATACCGCGCTACAATTACCTTAGCGAGCTCGAATCCCATTGCAATCGGTTGTAGCGGTGTAAACTCGCGCTGTCAGGCCCCAGACTTTTACGGGCCTGGATGGCGAAACAAGCGTTACGATACCTCGGTGTTGGTCGCTGTATATTATCTGATCTAACTGAACCACTTAGCAACACCTCAAAATGATAGTAAATGATAGTGGTCACGACAAAATCACGCCAGAGTCATGTTGTAGTGGGCTCCTTCGTGCAACGCGATCAAGAATCTTCCTTTTGTTTACCCTGATTTTCGTGTCTGGAATGTCTGAGCGGTCACACCCCGCGGCGGCCGCGTCCGGGAAGAAACAGAATGTCGAGGATGTGGTCATGTGTCGGGAACAAATGCGTATACTAGGACAAAGGGAGCTTTACTTCTGGTAGGTAAGCCAGTAAAATACGTTCACTGTTCGGCGAATCACATTTATTGATGGCCTCGTTGTTCAGCACTCTGTCGGGGTGAGCTTGCTCAACTTCATATTTGCACTAAGATCTGTCTTTTCGATACTGTAGTCCCGAGGTAAAGTTGGCGCATAGGCTTTTGTGCTTTCACTTGGCGGTGAAAACATCATACAAGGATTATGAATAGATGACAAGTGCGCACCCGTTAACTACTACCCTTAATCGCGCCGAACGCACAACTATAGACCATAAATTTCTGCGATAATGTATAAATCGACTTATTCAGGCGTCAAAGGCGAGAGAGAACACGGTTCTGGCAGCTTGTGAGCTCGACCAGCCTAAATAGCCAACTCTAAAACTCTAAAGGCTATACGGACACAAGAGAGAGTTTGCTCGCAGATGACTCTCAAACCCGTGAGCTAAACCTGCGGGATTTTAGTCCAACAGGTAATAAAAACGAGCGGTAAACAATATGCTGTATTTTATTGGCCAAAAGCTGCCGACGTTTCTCCACCAATGAATTGAGAATGCGTCTCACTCTGTCACCTGTCGAACCAATTCATTTCGCGGAAAACTCCCTTCAGCAGAACAATGCCGGTAATGTTGCCACCCTTTGGTGTAACCTTTCGTCCCTACTCAGCATGATGAATACCTAGCGACGCTAATTGATTTTGTACTGCTTCTGATGTTCAGATCCGTCAATTCCAAGTTGTTGGCCGTAAGGCTCCCACCGAGAAGGAACCAAACCCGCCAGCTTACCGCATGAAGCTGTTTGCGCCGAACCCGGTGCTGGCTCAGTCCCGTTTCTGGTACTTCCTGCACCAGATGAAGAAGATGAAGAAGACAACGGGCGAGATCTTGGACATTAACGAGGTGCGTCGCGTTTTTCGCATCTCAAGTGAACACCTTTCGGCAGTGTTATCTACATGACTATGGAAAGGGATGATATATCATCTACCCTCCTTGTCAGTTCCTCCTGGCGATATATTAGAAGTGCTTGCTTGCCACGAGGGTGGAGAGACGTTTGGCCATGGTGTTTGTCCCACACTTCATGACCTCTCTCCACTCCAGCTTGCAAACCGCTTCATCGCTTAGTGAGATCGCGGTGTGATCCGTTGTTTAGCTTTTGGATGTAGTGGGACCACCCATC
>JH598621.1:87644-100909 GCA_000173235.2 Hyaloperonospora arabidopsidis Emoy2 | reverse complement strand
CGCGTTCGCAGTAACTTTGTTATGATGCAGTTCAAGCTTGCCGTATTTCTTGTGTTCCGAAAACACGCGTATCTCATTCTTGAACTTGTCTTTTACCATTTACAATTAGCGAAACTCTGAGTGCTTCATCTCCGATACTTGTGCTTAAACACTGCCTACACTTTGACATGCCTCCGTCCGACTGCCTAGCAACTTGTGTTCCTGCAATGACACCAACAACTGAATGAACGGCCCAGCGAATGCACTGCAGGAATAACTACACACACCATGGGAATAGCATTTGACTATATTTGAGAGCAGTTCAGCTTTATCTTTTATTTCTTGAGAACATTCGAGACCCCCGTCTCGAATGGCCTGCGAGTCTTTGGCCGCAACTTGACGGATATTCTTCATTCATCGACAGCTGCTACTGTTGTGATAGCTATTGTTGTTAGTGGCTCGGCACCCTAATAGTATAAAGTGCCTTTGCTGCGTCACAATAGGTGCCCTATCCACTGGCGTGAAGCCACTCAGCTATCTGAAGCAGAACTTGAATGACTACAGCAACGTCTTCTGGGACTCTTGTGACTACGTATTTCTCGAGACGTCAAGTCACCAGCACAGCTACACTAATGATCATTCATTACGCGCAAGATCGTTGGTACGCTATTGGGATAAGCCGACGGTCAGAACTCGATACCACATAACTTGATGTACGCTGATATCGATCTCTCTGTAGCGTCCTCTTCTAAAGCTATGAACGAGCCCGGTTCACTTTCTACAAGCCTTATCACGAACTGTACTGTATGTTACGATAACTACGAGAGGGCTTGATGCCGGTTTCGTTGACTTGCGCCTCTATTTTGGATCGGTGTGCATCTGTCCTGTGAATCGTGTCATGCTGATGCTTACCACTATATATCCACATCCATGATTCCACTCATGTAAGATGTGCCCGTAATAATGCCATACGCGCTTGAAAAAAGTTGTTGACGACGCTGAGGTTAGACGCTACATTCGTACTGCTGATTTGATGGTGCAGAATATTCGAGCACATTGTACACGATTGTAGGCGACTATATATACGCGTCTAGTGTTCCGTTTGTAGCTGTAGTTAGTTACCAGTCGCTGAGTGGCATCTGGGCGCGGTAAAGCTTGCATTAGACTTTCACATGGCGTCCAAATTTAAGCTTTTACTTGCCCTTTCAGCGCATATGTAAGCTGCGAGTTTTGTTGTCAACAACTGACAGTGAGGTTACCACATTATGTTACGCGTGATCTACAGCAACCCATAGTAAGGCGTGTACACGAAGACGCTTAATGAGCATACGACAACGCCTACTAATCAATTTGCACGTTGAAGATAGTGTAGATATAGACTATCTTGCCGACTCTGTTAAATCGAAATATCCGAATCGCTAGCATCGGCTTAAACTTCACCGTGCTAAAAGAATCAATAGCTGTCGTCAGGATTACATGTAGACAGGTGCTAGTGGCATACTGCTATGTCGACTCGATCTGCACCAGTCTTCGATTCTTATTTTTGGCACAACGAAGCCATCCCGTAAAGCTACCCCCTTGCTTGCAGACAAGTTACCTCCCCGGCCAATCGCCCGGCAACGCGCATGTATAGTTTTCGTTAATCCATTTCTTATGGACGAAAAAGTTTTGGAGCAGCGACCCCGGACGAATCGTGAAACGCGGTAGCAACATCATAGCAAAGCCATTAGTGGAAAAGTACCGCTTACAAATTGACAGCTAAGTCCATGCCTTAATACTTCATCTACAGCAATTGTAGAGTTCCTCTTTTTAACACATATCATGCAGTACTGAGTATGGATTCGTGACGCTCAGACTTGTAACTAATGGTATATCATACTCCAATGCTGCAATCTTTAAAGCAACGTAAAGAAAGGCTTGTTGAACATACATGCAAGAACCAAACATGTTGTTGCGCCGTTTTCTGGCGTGCGAAGTCTGGAAGACAATGGCTCCTTTTTCTGGAAAAAAAACAGGGGCCAGTGACAATTTTAATCTTGTTCGGCAAGCAAGTGGAACAGCTTGATACAATTGCGAGGACCCAAGAAACGAGGAGACTGCCGAAGCATCGAGTCGTGTACCGATGACAGTTTTCTATTGCGCAAATTCACAGTTTGTTCTGCCTTGTTTCGAGATCAAACGGGTGTTGGTGCGTTTAGAAAATCGATGGAGTCAAGGCTCAGGGCATCTGTTGCAACTATGCCAAAACGTTTCTTTCGTGGCCCTCATCCTTGATCATGTAGACTGGCTCTATTGCTCGGGACGACAGTGTAATGAATATCATTTTTGTATCGTTCGTGAGAAGGTTGCCGCGTTCTCAATTCCACAGAGTACCGGCGTCATATCCGTTCTGAGCCATTGTTCGTACGACCGCTGCTTCGGGTTTCCCCAAAACTAGCAACAGCTATTCGACAGCATCAATAGTTTAGTAGCGACGAGCCGCAAACCGCCTTTGATCCATTCGATTTTGCATTTCGTGTCTGTCTCGTTTTCACGGCGTCTTCGATCGTAAAGAAACCTGGCGGTCGATGAGCGTGACTATATACAAACACATCTCCATGCACCTTGTATTGCTAGTTGATCTTTTTGAATGTTCTTACATCAATCGAGTGATGGCCGTGAGATCAGCCTGTGTCTCCTATCCAAAACTACGAAGTATATTAATGTTTCAAATTTTGCAACCTTCGACACTACGTCAACGTTGACTAATAGACATCTAAGCCAACTTGACCAAGAGAAAACGCTAACACCATATACAATAGATTTGCTTTATGTAACGCCAGCCATCGGCGTCATATTGATAGGCAGAAGCGGCGTTCAGTTGACTTTCGCGACGAAGATGTACTAAGGTGCATGGAAACTAAGCTTCCGAGGAAACTTGGTCAATGAATCTAGAACTCGCCTGTCGATCGGGTCTTGGTTCCACTCAATACAAGCAGACTTCACTGGAGCGAAATCTGAGCCAATATTGACTGGAGAGTAGGTGCGTGCTTGCTATAGAGGACCTAAATGTTATCCTGAGTGCAACCGCGTGCTTGAGATAGAAACGCCTTCATCTGTGCACCTGTACCTGTTCCACGTGAGACCTGTCTTGGATACTCCCGATGTTATAGTCACGAAAGCTTGGTCTTGATCATGACACTCGCACAGCATGTGCTAGTTTCGATAACCCATTTATCGTCTGTACCACCACTTTCATCTGTAGGCACGGCATCCAAGTCAACAAACCGGAGAAACACCTGCCGTTGATCCGTAATAGCACGCTCCAAAACTGTGACAAGGGCACCACAGACAAGGCGTCCCACCGGTGATGCAGTCAATGCTGGATGCGCACGGACAGGAGCTCCGGAAACTTGCACACACCGGTACGTCTCGCGTCTGGGTACAGCTGGCGACGGCGTCCACGGACCCTCGACTTCGTTCAGTACCGACTCATTATCTAATGAACGTTCGACGACCCATGCGGCGCCATCGAAATATCTGCCATGGAGCCTCAAGAAGACAATACCATCGGAAGTGATAGCAGCTTCAACCACTTCAACGACGTCCCCGTAGAGCAAGTACCCGAGCTCTGAAATGGCTAGATCGGCACGCCCGCGCACTTTGCATCCTTCCACCACACACCGGAAGAATCTGCTTCTCCTGCTCGCCTGTCCATTTGGCAAAGAGCCGTCGTCACTGACGAAGGGTCCTTGGTGATATTCTAGCAGCACTTCGTTCCGAAGGGAGCGACTGGGTACCCACGCCTCCTTAATCTGTCGTCCACCTCCGTCTTCCTCATTCATTGCGACCTTTGTCTCACCTTGCACAACAATGCAAGAAAGATCAAGTCCATCAAGTCTCACCATCGGGTCACCCTGCTCGTTGCAAATAGGTGCTGTAGCACGGAATACGCGGCCAAATGGAATCGAGCCAAGCAATGGCGACGCAACATTGTGCTTCACTCGAACTGACACGCCTCCACTCTTGCCACGATGACACACACGATAGTAATGATCAAAGCTCCACCTGGCTACAATGGACACCAGCAATTCATTAGGCTCGCATTACAATAAATATCAACATCAATGACGATATCAATGACAATAACCAATAAGGCCGTAGTTGCAGTAACTCACTTGCAGCGTCCGCTGGCGACGCCGCTGCCGCACGTTCAAACTCCTGCACGCACTTGATGCACTTGGCATCCAGCAGCTGCGCCTGTCGCTTGGAAAAGCTCGACTTGGGCAAGTGCTGGAAGCATTGGACACAGGGTTTCAATCGCTTCTGCTGTGACTTTTGGGCTTGTACTTGAGTGACCTCCACACACGTTTTACACTTGCTACGGAAGGAGGAACAATACGGTTGACACGCATCAGTCCGCATACATGTATGTATCGTCTGCTCTTGATGATTATTACTAATAGTACCACTTGAAACGTACGAGTTTAATTTCAAGTGCTGATGACGCGAGAAGCTCGTGGCAGGAAGTGATCGACCACATGTCGCACAAATACACTCGTCCACCCGCGGCATCATTCAAAACATAACACAATACTCAAAGTCGACACACAAAAAAAGACAAGAGCTAAATATATACATAGACACAAAATACCGCCCGAGGGTCCAAATACCGGTACGCCAAGTCAAACGTAGCTCCTCACCTCGTTCGCCACTCTGGAATTAACCATCGAGGTGAGACCCTCAGTCACTCACTTTGGGTGTACGCACCCGTTCCACCCATTCCTCTCCACCCAAACCATGACGATCATTGACAAGATCAATGCCAACATCGACCGCCAAGAGGTTTTCTACTCGTTCGAGTTCTTCCCCCCAAAAACTCCCGCCGGGGTCGACAATTTGTACGCCCGCATGGACCGCATGGCGGCACTTGAGCCGCTTTTCTGCGACATGACGTGGGGTGCTGGCGGTTCCAGTGCCCAGCTCACGCTTGAGCTCAGCGCGAACGCTCAACAGCTCAGCGGCCTCGAGATGCTCATGCACATGACGTGCACCAACATGGCCGAGCAGGACATTAAGCAGGCGCTGGACCAGGCCAAGGACGCGGGGATCCGGAACATATTGGCGCTTCGGGGCGATCCTGTGCGAGGCGCCAGTAGCTTCAACGAGTGTGACCGCGGGTTCTCGCATGGTGTCGACCTCGTGCGGTATATCCGTAAACACTATGGAAATCAGTTTTGTATTGCAGTGGCTGGATACCCTGAAGGTCATGCTGAGAGCAGCCATGAAGACCTGGAAGCTGGTGTGCAGTACCTGAAGAAAAAAGTCGACGCCGGCGCGGATTTCGTGATTTCGCAGCTGTTTTACGATGTTTCGGTGTTTTTAGACTTTGTTCAAGCCTGTCGGGCAGCAGGGATTACCGTCCCAATAATTCCTGGCATCATGCCGATTCAGAATTATGGAGGGTTTGAGCGCATGACGTCGTTTTGCAAGACATTTGTACCAGATGATGTCCGCGAAGCTTTGGAGCCTATTAAAGACAATGACGAAGCTGTCAAGGACTATGGCGTGCAACTGGGTATTACCATGAGTCAGCAGCTGATTGACGCGGGTGTGCCAGGTCTGCACTTTTACACGCTGAATCTAGAGCGCTCAGTGCGTCGGATTTTGGAAGGCCTGTCGTCGCTGTCCCGCCATGTTCCGCGACGGGAACTGCCTTGGGAGACGTCGATGCTGTCCAAACGTGCATCTGAGAGCGTTCGTCCGATTTACTGGTCCAATCGACCGAAGAGCTACGTGCATCGCACGGCCATGTGGGACGAGTACCCGAATGGTCGCTGGGGCAACAGTGAAAGTCCTGCGTTTGGGGAGCTCACCGAGTCGCATTTTGCACCGTCGAACACGTGGACGCCCGTTGAACGTCGCTCGATGTGGGGTGATGCACCTGCGAGCAAGGAAGACATTTGCAATGTATTCGTGCGATACGTGCGTGGCGAAATCTCAAGTCTACCGTGGTGTGATGCTGCATTGCACGACGAGACGTCGACTGTCCAGCAGGAGCTTGCGAATGCGAATGCCGCTGGATTCTTGACGATCAACAGTCAACCGCGCGTGAACGGTGCGGTGTCCGATGATCCGATGTTCGGCTGGGGTGGTCCTGGAGGCCGAGTTTATCAGAAGGCGTACGTCGAGTGCTTTGTATCACCCGAGAACATGAAGACCATTATCACTAACGCTGCCAAAAAGCCTTCAGTGCAGTACCACGCTGTGAACTTGAATGGGCACTCGTACTCGAATGCCAGCAAGTCAGCAGTGGCTGTAACATGGGGAGTGTTTCCCAACAAGGAGATTCAGCAGCCCACTATCGTCGACAGCAGCAGCTTTTTGGTATGGAAAGACGAGGCATTTGCGTTGTGGCTCAAGCTGTGGGCATCCCTGTACGAGCCAAGCAGCCCGTCCTTTAAGCTGCTGCACGAGATTCACGACACGTACTTCCTCGTGAGTGTCGTGGACAATGACTTTATGAATGGTCACATTTGGGACTTGTTCGAGGCTTCCGTCTCCCCTGTCACGTCACCGTAACAAAAGCATGGGAGGAAGAGAATGAAGCAAAGAAGAGCTTGGGAAGTGGAGACACGATGAACGTGATTGAGAATGAAGGCCGTGCTTGTGGGTATTCCAGTGTATGCACTGTCCGATTCCGTCCTCTCAGTCGCACTAGCTGGTTGATGATTAAAAGACTGGTTGGTGTCACTAAGACGATGGAAAATGCACGCAGCTCCAGTCCCGACTTGCACATACATCTCTATCTGTGTATACAGTCCAGCGGTAGCCCTAAACTAGACAAAGAGCTAACTTGAACAAAAGAAGCTCACTATTTGCTCATTAAATGTTTCAGGTATTTGAGTATTTTGGTCGTGCTCAAAAGTAGACCTTAAGTCGTCGAAAAAAATCGAGTCATGACGACCCCGAGCGTCTGTGAGCGCGAACTTTACGGTCACAATGGACCAGTGAACGCCATACGCTTCAACTGCAAGTCGTTTCCCTCTCGATCCTTCTGTGAAGTAGCTCGTATACTGGAAGCTAATACTGAGTGTTTGTGTATCTGTTGCAGCCACAGGAACGTACGTCATGACCTGCGGTCAGGACAAAACCATTAAGCTCTGGAATCCCCATCGTGACGGCGTGGAGAAGCCCAAAGAGGCGCTACTGATCAAGACGTACAAGGGCAGACATGGCTATGATGTACAGGACGTGGCTATGTACGGGACAGAGCGGTCGTCCGTTCATTATCTTCTGATCTGGAGCACTGGAGCTGGTGGTTGAAGCCTGAAGTAACACTAACGACCGATGATGATGATGACGCATGCATTCCTGACGGCTGTAGAGCTCAGGACAACTCCAAGTTTGCGTCCTGTGGGCGGGACAAAGACGTGTTTATGTGGGACGTGCCGACCGCCCAAGTAATCCGCAAGTTTGAGGGACACGAGCATGTACCGAGAGATATGACGCTGTGGCTGGATGGAAAACTAGTGGAATGGAATCGAAGAAGAAGCTGACTTGGAGACCTCTTGTGTGTGGGTGCTCTAGAGTGTGAACTGTGTGCGTTACAATGCAGATTCGTCCGTGCTGCTGAGTGGGTCGTACGATAAGACTATCCGGGCTTGGGATATAAGGTCACTCAGGACGTTTGAGTTGGGAGTAACATACTGCGTTCATTCAGCAGGGCTGCTCACGTTTGCCCAAGTGTGCACTTTGCTGTAGAGCTCGAAACTCCTACATGCCGATTCAGATTCTCGATGACTTTCGGGATAGCGTCACCTCGATGGTAGTTGCGGATCACGAGATTATTGCAGGGTAAAGAAGCTTTCGACGTGGTCACATTCCGGTGGGAACTGACGACCGTGTCTCTCGAGTGCAGGTGTGTTGATGGTGTCGTGCGGACGTACGATTTACGTGCGGGGCAACTCTTCTGCGAGCATATCGATGGTACGCATTCATTTAAGTGCAGCATCACGACGTAACCATCTGATGAGGGTGTCGACCGGTTTCTTGTTAACTTCACTGCGATAGTGCCGGTCGTGTCAGTCGCGTATTCCCCTGATCAGCGCTTCGTCCTTGCTGGATGCTTGGATGGCTCTATCCGGCTGATCGAGAAAGCTAATGGGACAGAAGTGCAACGGTGAGTGGGTGATGTAGATGTTGCTAATGTATATTGAAAGCTCTTCTCACCCTGTATTGCGCTCGTCGCGATTCTCAGCTATCGCGGACACAGCATTTTAGATTACAAGATCGAATGCGGCTTGTCAAGTGATGGCGCTCTCGTGCTCACTGGTTCCGAGGACGGAAAAGTGTACTGGTGGGACATCGTCGACGCCAAACGAACGCATTCGTTTACAGCACACAAGAACGCAGTGCGTGCGCTCGCGAGCCATCCAGAAAGTACCATGTTCGCCACGGGCTGTATCGATGGCTCAGCGAAAGTCTGGTCGAACGTTCACCAAAATGAGGCACAACAAGTCGAATAATGCACGAACCGCTTGCCTGGCGTCTCAAGCCCGTCCAAACGCTGGTCTACGACAGCGTGTAGCGCATACCACCAATCGTCATGAGCAGGTCATTGGCACTCACCTTCTCGTCCTTGTTCTTGGAGAATAACGACGCAAACACTTGACTCTTCTCTTTGGCTTTGCAAATGGATTCACTCGCCACTTTGGCTATCTTGACGGCCTTTGAGTCTCGTAGCTGCTCAATTTTTCTCTTGCTCTTCTTGTCACTTTTATGGCTCAAAGCCGCCTCATCTTTCTTGTTGTTGGCTTCGTCCACCTGCTTGGCCTTCTTCTTGCTCTTCTTCGTTCGTTTTGTCTCTGCCTTTAGCTCCAACAACTTCATTTGCTTATCTTTGTACCCATTTTCGTCCAGCAGCGTCACGACGTCGAGCTCTGTAAATGAAGTGCCACACACCAAACACTCCGATGCGGCAACGGCTTTAAGAGCACGCTCCGACAGCACACATCCACACTTTAAGAGCACCACAAAAGCCTGCTTGCCGGTGAACTCGACCATTGTAATGGGGCAGCACCAGCCCCGCGCGTCCTCGTCTGCCTTAACACGCGTCAAACGGCAAGTCACAACGTCCTGGAGCGACGAAATGTGCGCCAAGTGCTTGGGCATCGACTTGGCCAGCAGATGCTCGATAACTGTTTGTTTGTTCAATAAGTTGCCCAAACGACACGCCACGACCGGCTCCTGCAGCGGCTGCGACGACAGCGCACACGTACGCGCCTTCTCGAGACGCAGCGCATCCACGTCTGCCTTCTCTCCACGCGTCTTGACGTTCGCGTGGCGCATAAACTTGCGCTTCACAGCGATCACCCCACCGTCGTTCCCCATGTTCTTCTTTTGCTCTTTTGCTCTCTAACTCGAACGTAGAAAACGCGTTTGACAAACGCAAAAAAATGCTTTTCCTCGTCCGTGCTGGACTCCAAACGTAGCCATGTCTTATCCTGCTACATCGACTAGTTACGCATCATAAACAAGTCGAGATCACTATCGTGCCGTTATTGACGTTATCAAGCTTTACGCAAGCGCTTAAGCAGCCGCATTTCTTCGTGTCCTGCTTAGTCTCCACACTACTTCAGCTACGTGCATCGACTACCAGAAGCCTCCAAGTAAGTTTTTTCCCGTCAACTTACTTCTTTGGCTGTGGACGGCATCGCCAGGCCTTGAGACGCGTCGCGTTAATGCGAATGAAGCCTTGCGCATCCGCGGGGTTGTAGTCAAAGTTGTCGCCACCTCCTTCTTGGTCCATCGAGGCAAGATCCGCACTGTAAAGCGCTTCGTCCGAGTAGCGGCCAATGACCGTCACGTTGCCCTTGTAGAGCTCGAGGTTCACGTACCCCGTCACGTTCTGCTGGGAGTAGTCCACTGCGTGACGCACAAAGTCCATCTCGGGCGCAAACCAGAACCCATTGTAGCAAAACTCGGCAAACTTGGCCGAGAGGCCGTCGCGCACCTTCATGACCTCTCGGTCCATGCACAACCCTTCGAGGTCCAGGTGGGCGTGACGAAGGATCGTCCCTCCAGGGGTCTCGTAGCACCCCCGGGACTTGATACCGACAAACCGGTTCTCGACAATATCAATGCGGCCAACCCCGTGCTTTCCAGCAAGTTTATTCAGCTCCAAAAAGAGCTCTAGAGCGCCCGTGAGCTCGGGCGTCTTGGCCGTCAAGTTGGTCACGCCAACTGGGATGCCCTTTTCAAAGCGGATACTGATCTGCTCTGGCACATCCGGTGCATCCTTCGGGTCCACCGTCATCTTGAACATCTCAACCATAGGAGCTGTCATGGGATCTTCAAGCATCCCGGCCTCGTAGCTCGTGTGGTAGAGGTTTTCATCCACACTGTAAGGAGCTTTTGGGGTCGCATCAATTGGGATCTCCTGCTCTTTGGCGTACTGAATCAAGTCAGCTCGTCCCTTGAATGTCTCAATGAACTCGGCATCACGCCACGGCGCGATCGTCTTGAGTTGAGCGTCCAGAGCTTGGGCACAGAGCTCGAACCGCACTTGGTCGTTGCCTTTGCCCGTGGCTCCATGAGCCACGTACTTGGCGTGCTCGGCCTTGGCGATCTCCACTTGTTTCTTGGCAATGACTGGTCGTGCCAAGGACGTCCCGAGCAAGTACCGGGACTCGTAGATGGCGTTGGCCTTGACCGCTTCAAAGATATAGTGCTGGACAAAGTCCTCGCGCAGGTCTTCAATGTAAACCTTCTTGGCCCCGAGCGAGAGGGCTTTGGCACGGACCTTTTCGTAGTCTTCGCCTTGTTGGCCCACGTTGGCACAGTAGCAAATGACCTCAAAGCCCTTGTTCGTGAGCCACTTGAGGATGATGGACGTGTCGAGACCGCCACTGTAGGCGAGCACGACTTTGTCTCCAGGTTGGGCTTGGACGCTCATAGTAAACGGGTTTACAGTGGAATGAAGGGAGTGGATATGAGGGGGAGGGAGCGAAATTGAGAATGAATGGATCAATGATTGGGAGATCGATCGCTCGATTGACTCCTGCGGTTTGTTTGGTGGTTAGTAGTTGGCTCGGGAGCCTCTAATCATTGTGTTGATCTCAGATATGGCTGGCTATGTCTGATTTAATCGAGATCCAGAGGGGAAGCAGATGACGATTTGTGAGTAGGTAGCTTATGATACACGACTGAAGGAAGTGACGGTAAGCGAGAGATGGTGAAACAGACCTGTTGCAAATTTTTTGAAGGCGAAGACTCGATTTTCGATTGGATTGTTCTTTTCTTGCCGCTGTATACGAGGACGCCTCATACCGCCGCGTCCACCTCGTTCACTGAGCTCACACATATATAGTAGACGTACTCGCTCCATTGCAGATCTTCACGACTAATGTCGACTGCAGGTTCTTCTCTTTTATTCCTGGGGCACGCCGTGGAAGTACACGATGGCTCGGATACACTGAGGAATCACATTTCAAGCATAGCAAGCCACAAACAAATGAGTGACGAACAACGTTGATCCATCAGCAGCAGTATCTATCGAACAGCAAATGGTACTTACATCGCCTTGGTGCATGGCATGAAATGCGTCATTGATCTGCGAGAGGTCAAACTTGTGAGTGATAAACTCGTCGACCTTGATCTCTTTCTTCAAGTACTTGTCCACTAGTTCAGGGACCCCATCAAGGCTCTTAAAGCCACCAAAAGCGCTACCGGCCCAACGGCGACCTGTCACGAGCTGGAACGGACGCGTGGCAAGCTCCACGCCAGATGCAGCAACACCAATAATACACGACTGGCCCCAGCCTTTGTGGCAGCACTCTAGCGCCGCACGCATAGTTTCCGGTCGACCAATGCACTCGAACGTGTAGTCGAGTCCGCCGAACCCTTCCTCTTCCGTCAGCTCCACCAGCACTTCCTGAATTGGTCGATCAGGGAAATCCGTCGGGTTTACAACCTCTGTCGCGCCAAAGTCTTTTGCAATGGGAAATTTCCTCGGATTAATATCAACAGCGATGATCTTGCGAGCGCCAACCGCCTTGGCACCCATAATGACCGCAAGACCCACTGCACCAAGACCAAAGACAGCGACTGTCGAGTCTTTTTCCACTTTCATAGTGTTCACGACTGCACCATAGCCAGTCGTTATGCCACAGCCCAAGAGACACACTTTGTCCAGTGGCGCTGACGGATCAATCTTGGCCACGGAAATCTCCGGTAGCACCGTATACTCCGAGAACGTGGACGTGCCCATGAAATGGTACAGCGTCTCTCCGTTCCGCTTGCACGTAAAGCGTGACGTGCCATTCGGCATGACGCCCTTACCCTGAGTATTCCGGATAACCGAGCACAGGTTTGTCTTGCTGGATCGGCAGAACTTGCAGTTGCGACACTGCGGCGTATAGCACGGCACCACGTGGTCCCCAACCTGGATACGGGTGACGTCTGGACCGACACTCTCGACGATTCCGGCGCCTTCATGGCCCATAATAACCGGGAAAATGCCCTCGGGGTCACTCCCTGAGCGCGTGTATTCGTCGGTATGGCACACGCCTGTGGCCACGATTTTGATACGGACTTCACCGGCGCACGGCGGACCTACGATCACATCTTCGAGCACGAAATCCTCTTTGGCGGACCAGCACACGGCAGCTTTGCACTCGATTGGCTGCAGGGTGTGCATGTTCATGGGTGAGGTGGTGCACTCGAATTGAATGGCCGAGATATCTACCTCCTGTAAAACTGTGAGCGTTACCGGTAAAACGCGACAAATGTGGGGTTTGGACTTGATTCTACAGTTTAACACTGCGTCGTAAGGGTTATCGAGCTTTCCTAGAACTAGTACCTCTGCGAACGTATCTTTTCAATAAGATGGGGAACAAGCTCTGGAGCTTTACTCGTAATCTAGTACAGAGAACTGATTCAAGTTCTATGACTACTAGTAGTCTTGGCGGCTGAGATAGTTCTCACTAACTGGTTGTACACTTAGTTTGAAATATATACAGTCTTCCCTCCGATAAGTTATGGGTACGGTGGACGACAATCACCATAACTTAGCAGAGGTTATAACTTATTGATTTTTGTGTATCGTACATAAGCAGAATCAATCAATTGGGTGATCAAAAAAGCGGACCTGGGCACCCAAACCAACCCCCCACTTCCCTTAAGTACAAGCCAAAATCCAACCCTAAGCTTTCACTGCTGGAACAGAACAAAAGTCTCAGCTCTGCTAGTTTGCTACCTTCCCACGGTATGAGACGCACCCATAGCATCTTTCGTCTGAGCTAACA
>JH598621.1:27669-86964 GCA_000173235.2 Hyaloperonospora arabidopsidis Emoy2 | reverse complement strand
AGCAGAGGTTGTGATTTATGATCTTTGTGTATCGTACATATGCTGATCACTCTATGGGCGATCAAAAAGCGAACGGGACACCCAAACCAACTCCCCACTTCCCTTAAGTACAAGCCAAAATCCAACCCTAAGGCTTTCACTGCTGGAACAGAACAAAAGTCTCAGGCTCCTGGCTAGTTTGCTACCTTCCCAACGGTATGAGACGCACCCATAGCATCTTTCGTCTGAGCTAACAATTATTACACAGGGAAAGCCACATATATACTTTTTTTTGACCGTATCTTGCCTGTTGGTGTGATATCTGAGCAGTATAAAATGTCGCAGATCCGTCTTACCAAAGGAACAACGTCTGCAAATATGCAAACACAAGGATGAGAACCCAGATTTATCTCAAACGGCATGGCGAAATGGGCTACGGTGGAGTTCGGCCTTGTCAAAACGCTGTCACGGGCATCAATCAGCAAGATCTTTCGAAAGCGGTCTAATCTGGAGAATACGGATCCAAGCAGCCTAAAAGCAAAGCGACAGCGACTGGTTCAACATCCCATACTGGAAGAAGCTGTGTCTCTTTGGGTCCTGCAATGTCAACACCGCAGAGTGATTATCACCGGGGATATCATCTGTGCGAAGGCTCATCGGCTTGCTGAATTGCTTGGTACTCCTGACGACGCCATCACTTTCTCGCACGGATGGCTTCATAAATTCCAGCAACGTCACATGCTCCGCGCTATCAACATTCACGGTGAAAGCGGCTCGGTGGACGTGGAGGCTATGAATAAAGCTCTGCCTGATGTAAAGAAGGTCATCGCAGAGTACGCGCTGTGTGGTGTTTACAACACGGTAAATTTTGTTTGTTATATTTCTAATTGAAACCGAGTCTGACAAAATTAATTTGCAGAACTATACTACAGCATGACACTGACAGGACTATTGCACAGCAAGAAATTGAAGGACACAAAAAAGACAAGGTGATTATATTGCAGAATGCTTGTTGCCATATACTAACACAGGGGTATGCACTGACATCCTATGCAGTCGCGGATTACAATTGCGCTCACTGTAAATGCTGATGGCTCTGACAAGCTGCAGCCTTTCTTTATCGGGAAAGCCAAGAAGCCCCGCTGCTTTGACAAGAAATCAGGTCAAGCACATGTATTTCGCTATCGCAACAACACAAAGGCTTGGATGACGGGCGTGTTCTTCCAGGAATGGCTTGCAAATCTAGACAAAACAATGAAGGTGCGTAGCCATTTGCAATTAGAAAACTTATTATTCTAATATTGTATTGTTTCAGATCAAAAGTAGAAATATCCTTCTATTGATTGGCAATGCTCCGTCGCATATGACGAATGACCTTACGTTAACTAACGTCAAGGTCCAGCTGCTTCCACCACGTTCGACGTCCGTGATTCAGCCGATGGATGCTGGTGTCATCGCAGCGTTCAAGCGGCGGTATCGACGTTACCATCTGCAGAATGTGATCGACTGTGACGAGCGTAGGGTGGGTTTTAACATCCACAAAGTCGACCAACTTACTGCCATGCGCTGGTCGGTGGCTGCCTGGAACGAGATTTCAAGCACTACCATTGCCAACTGCTTCAGCCTCACGGGGCTTTTTCTACTGAATCGGTCATTTCAAGTGCAGTGGAGGTGGAATTGAGTAAAGATGGCGCAACGGATGTCGAGGAGGAAGAAAATGAGCTGGAGCAAGAGCTGATAGCACAGCTCAAGAAACTGCGTGTCCGAGATCCCACGAAGATTTCGGAGCTTCTCGATCCCATCGAAGAGGATGAGACTGTTCAGCCTCAGCTAACCGACAACGAGATTCTAAAAGAGGTTTTGGACGCAGATGATGAGGAGGAAAACAGTGAAGATGCGGCACCTGTCGCAGAAAAATTTACCAGAACCGAGAAGATTAACCTCCTTCGTGATGCCTGCTCCCTGTTACGTATCCCAGGAAAGTCACCAAGCTGCTTATAAAGTCCTTCGCAACCTCCAGCTTGATCTTCGCAACACTCACACCACCCAAACCACCCTCAACATGTGGTTCAAGTAGTTTTTCTCTTCTATAATACGAAAATAAGTGCTCATTTTAAAGTTATATTGCCCTATTTGATCATCACTTAAACCTTATAACTTAGCGGCCATAGAACGAGATCCGTGGACGCGGAAATCGATAACCTACTAGAGGTTATAACTTATCGGGGGAAAACTTATCGGAGGGAAGACTGTATATATGTAGGAAGGCGTTAAGCATCCACCCCCTCGCAATAACCATCCACCCCCTCGCACTTACGATGCCTTAATTAGTCAATAAAAAGACATGCAGTGATCATTTTAGTCCCTCATTGGTCGGACAAAGAATGAAAACGAAGACTTTTCAACCTTCGGCAGGTTCATACGAATACTCACCTTCCTCTTGCAACCATCCCTCGTCCATCAGATATCCGTGACGCCGGCCTAGCGTGACGTGCTGAGTCTCATTAATGTACATGTCGCACGGCTCTTACAGAAGACGGTGTCCTACGGTCACGTGTTTGTCTTGACTGCCGCCGAGCTCGTTTAGGTCGAGATGTCCGCGGCACTCTATCTGCCGGACGTGCAGCGCGTTCTAGCTCTTGCGGACGTGCACATTGTCTCTTCTCGGAGCTGGTAAGAATATACGTTCTGCTTTGGGGGCTACTCGGCGACCTAAAAACAGGAGGTCATGCAGCTCATTGCGCGCCAGTGCTTTGCTGCCTCCACTTCTCAGGAGGCGAGCAGGAAGAGCAGCGGTCGGACATACAGGGAAGCCACTACGACGACGAAGACTATTTCTGCTTTGCAAGATGGCTACTATAGTTCCTCTTGGGGGGGCGTGCTTCGCTACAGTAGAGAGCACGTGTCGCACTTTTGCCAAGACGCTTAAGTTTGTCGAGCACCCGAACGCCGAGGAAGTGCTGCAGCAGGTGGAGCTCACGTCTGACTCGTTTAAGCAAATATGCGGCTGGGAGAAAAATCTCGACTTAAGTTTGTCCCGATATCAGATGGCGGAGTTGCGCGGATTTCCTGTATAAGGGAGCGCTGATCGACAACCTGTCGGTTGTGGTGGTGCGCGAAGTCACAACCCGTACACTGAACCTCGACCAAAAACGTTAAGAACTAGAGGAATTACTAGATGATCTAGAGTTTAAGTTTTGTGTAGGATGGATACGCAGGCAGATTTCAATGATAATCACAGCACTTCTGCTGGCTTTCACGTGGAGCCTCGTCCGGAGATGTCATGCTACACTCGATGACGCGTCCTCACGTAGGTGTTCATACTGCCATGGTTATGGCTCCCGGTAAATTGTCTGCAAGCTGTCGGCCTAAACACTGTAAACAGTGAGGAGTCAAGATAAGATTAGCTTGAGCCTCAGCAAGAGAAGCATGTGCCCGTGTCAGGAAAGGTGGAAGGGCGTTCATTGTAAAGGAGTTGTGGGAAAAGGGATAGTTGCAAGAGGAAGGTGAGTATTCGTATGAACCTGCCGAAGGTTGAAAAGTCTTCGTTTTCATTCTTTGTCTGACCAATCAGGGACTAAAATGTTCACTGCATGTCTCTTTATTGACCAACCAGGGCATCTTAAGTGTGAGGGGGTGGATAGTTATTGCGAGGAGGGGGGATGCTTAACGTCTCCCATATAGGTATTGATTATTCGTTATGTGGTTGAAGCTACTTGTTGGTGTGTATAAGAGGAGAATATGAAAATAAATTAGACGCCACGAGAGGAGGGTGACCATAACGTCTTACTTTTCCAGTCCGGCAAACAATGCATGTGTAGCTTTTTAAATCCGGCTTACTTGACAGAGATGCGAGACTTTCGCTGCTGCGAAAGCGTTGAGCATTTATTTGCCTTCGTTTACCCTTAATCACTTTAAGCCAATCCATGCGGGTATTGGTGCGTGTGTGTACCTTACGCACTTCACAGTCGTAATTAGTGACCTAGTCAATGAGTGACACCTATAGGGTGGCACAGGTTGAATCACACTTAATTCGACATGTACGGTACACCTAGCGTTATTGCGAGCCCGAATGGAGGAGCTATGAGTGACTGAGCGCAAAGTGAATACCGAACTTTTAAAACCTACTTTCTATTTGTGTGGATGTCTGTGTATCTGTCTGTAAATTACGCTAGGTGCTTAAAGACAAACAGACACCTACATAAACAGAAAGTAGGTTCTAAAAGTTGCTTTCTAGGAACACGCGAACGCTGGATTAAAGTGGCTTTTGTCCGAGGTACTCGATAAAGTAGAAAACCGTAAAAAAATCGGCCACCTTCCCTCTCTTGGCGGCAGAGAAAAGTCTCTAAATCTAATTTCTCTGTATCATTAGTTTATTATGTGTCGTCGGCCGCACTTTGTTGTTTACAGCGTAACCCAGCAGGATCACCGTCGTCTCTCTTTTTTCATATTCGTCTGTATAGAACATCAATAACATCAACGAGTAGCTTTAACATACACGATCCATCAGCACTTTTACTGATACCACACATACTACAACCTATTCCCTCGCCGCCGACCATCCAAAATAGGTACGTGCATATACAGAACTTGATTAAGTTCTATGAGCCGATTTAGTCGTATCAAAGGGCGAGCTCCAAAGCTTACTCCCCTATCTTTTACATCTATACAGACAGAAAGACAGATAAGTACGATATATAAAGTTAGGTATTTACCTTACACATATTCACTGATAGGTTTACCCTTTAGACTCGCAAAAACTGAAGTAAATAAGAACTCGCTCAATGTTGTAGTGCTTTTATTGCCGGTATGCAGCCCATGTTTCAAATAAGGCATCCTTCGAGTCCGAGACGCGCTCGAACTGTTTTCTATTAGCGTTTATTTGCCTGCGAACAAGAGACCACAAATTGTCTATGGGATTGAGATCGGGTAATTTTGACAACCAGTCAAGCAGCTGGATCCCCTCTAACTAAAAGACTCGCGGCTATGACACGATCGCGCTACGTCTCAAATCAATCAAGGTATCAACCAAGTTCGCCAGTGTTCGATACAGCGATGGTTGAGATGTAACATACGACGAAAGGACCGAGCCAAGACAAACCGAGTCGCTCTAACACTACCAGCGATAAGTTGTACGTTTCGTTGCAGACGTAAGCAGAACATAGTCATACACCACACAACAGCTCCGACACAAAAGTAGTGTGCATGGTCTCAATCATCCATAGCTACCAGCAGAACACAATGATGCAGATTGCACATACAAGCGGATTTTAATGATGTTCGAGTGCCGTCAGTTATATCCTTTGACCGTCTACAGTTCCTGGCGACGAAGCAGTGTCGTCGAGCAACATCGTCACAGACCAAGTAGGCCAGCACTGTAGACGTAATAGCTATTACGTAAATGATTCAAGGAGACAAGTCAGCGAGAGCGATAAGGTCAGTTTCGCTGACGTCAAGGATTGCTGAAGACATCGTCGAGGAGCGATAAACTCAAGTCATCGGAGCGACACAACTCGTGTGGCAATCGATGCGACAACTTGAATGAAAGAACAATGGTCAGGGATGGCGCGAACGAGTTACTACCGATTCTGAAGTTGACGGTGCTGGAGACTTGTGCGAGATGGCTAGACGACCAGATGAAAATCTATGCTTTCCAGAAAGAATATGACATTGGACAGCAAGCGTCGTTGCAGTTACCGGCACAGTAGAAGGAAGACCCTCAGACGCAACAGAGCCAGCAAGCAAGTGGAAGCACCCCTCGCAAAGCTTAATCACTAGAGCATTTTCGCACGGGAAGCTGGTCGATCCAACAGATAACGTATCGGGATGAGCACAGGAGTTCACTCTTTCCAAAAGCATGGCGCGGTGAGCACGGCCAGCACAGCCGTTTACCACCATCCAGGCACAAACGAGACACGACGGACTGCTCTTGATGGAACTGGCCACGATGCGATGCATTCAATGTCTATGACGCACGAAAGCATGATATGTCTGGGGTCTCACCAGACGGGCAGTCGTGCTCACAAATGAAGCGGCTGGTTCATGTCAAGAGTTCACGACGAGACGATAAGCTGGCTGTGATTTTCTTTCAGATCCAGACCGTCAAGTGTTCGTGGATACCCCTTTCTAATAAGCACAGCCGAAAGCTTAGTAATTGGCATGGGCTCGACATCGACCGGTAAGCCAAGTGCTGTAGTACGTGAATGTCAACATGGTAATGGTGACCACACGACGTTAGGGCAACAGCAGCGGAGCCCATGGCAGAGCTCTTGCAATCAAATGCATTGTCGCAATAAGTTGACGAGGCTGTCGTCAAGGAAACGCTCTACTGTATCAGTCTATGCCTTCCAAGCACCTTCCATGTGATGTATCATGACGTAACAACGAGTCAGATCCACATGTGTTGATTGACCGCCCGCATTGCTTGTATGACATTCATCACTGTGGCTGTGACCAGCTAAGTGACCGAAAAGCCTATAAGCGACTGAAAGTGACCACGACCGATTACGGAACGATTATACTAATCACGACGCTTAAGCTTTAGCGCATCGTGGTAGTCGACCGCCGATCCTGGCCGCAACGTCCGGCTGCTGCATCCCCGACAGCGGCTCCAAGAAATGTGGAAGTCCGGCAAATAGGTGCCATTATGTGATACGGCTTTTGGCCTGTCCTTTGATGACAAGTGTGGCTAAAAGCCCGTTTGATTTTTTATGTGTGGACGTGCATATTTCCAGGTGGTTACGTGATTGGTGATGGACTATGAGACGAAACGAAGGCGATTGACAGCGACTTTGTCTCGAGAAAGTGTCAATTGAACGTGCAACAAGGCGATGATGAGACCACGAAAAGCAGTTCGCGAACTGTTGCAAGATTAGTCTGTGCGGGTTTATCCACGCTAGCAAGCGGTGGCACAGCTAAGTGACCATTAAGCAGATGAGCGATGGAATGAGCTCAGAGCAAATTCCTCTCGCCCGCTTTTGACTCCAGTTAAAAATAAGCGGCAAGTGTTGGTTGGGGGATTTTAGATAATGGGGAACAACGCACTATCATGTGTCGTGGAAGTTTGACGATCTGGCGATGTTATGACCGATTGCGTCTCGAGGTGTATCTTATGGTATATCGAAATATATCAAGAGCGGCTCGCGCTGTTAAACACGGCTTAACTAGCCACCACCCGCCACCATCATCACGACCGCGACTTCATCTCGAGAAGTATGAATCTCCTTACTTATGGATGCAACACCAGCTGAATAGCCTTTTTGACAACTGCATCGGCCACGATAGAGGCCCAGTTGTAGTTATAAAGTCAACCTCGTCGTCATCATCCCATGTCCTTCGACGCGATACTTGACAGTGCCGATTGGTAAAGTTCTCGTTCCTCATCGATGTCCGCAAGACACTGGGGAGCTACGAAAACTGAAGAGGCTGAACATTGCATTCGATATCAAGGCGGCATTGATATCAAGTGTCACTGTTAGTCACTTTGGATAACTGGCCAGATCAATTGACCGAGTCAACTGACATCGGTTTGTCGCGTCCATCCCTGCTCGTGTAACATGCTCCTGTCGTGGGATTGAAAGTGGCTGAGCGTCTTTCTTAAAAGCCGATGACAAACAAGGTGTATGCCGATCCTTTCTACACTATATGAGGCTCGCCTTTCAGTGCTGCTCATAGCTATCGGACGGTCCGCTTTACCATACATCAGTCTCTTCCTCAGCGATTGCGCATCCTCTCAAAAAAGCTGCTGCTCGAACAGCCAGCTCAATTAATTTGCTCAAGTACCGACCGATTGTTGAACGCAAACACGCGTAAGGTGCCGGGGACGACGTAGCCCAGTCAAGCTCAGAAACCGAGCGGCGACGGTGCTAACAGACACGAATAATGGACGGGTACCAGCTTCTTTGCCCAACTTACAAACAACTGGCGATCGCAAGATGGCTTGACTACTTTACAGAGTCAATAAAGCTGACCGACATCCTCACTGAACAATGTATTGATAAAAAGTCCGGCAAACGCTTAGAGTGCTGCGTTGCTCGATAAAGACAAGGCGAATGTAGCAAAGCTTGCTCGGCGATTCAACTGAGCGACCAAGTGGAGCAAATTAAATCCTTGGCGAAGCTCTACGTATTGGTGATGCACCGTTTAGTGGTGGGACGCAAAGTCTGCCCATACAAAAGTAGCGGTCGTGCTTTGTGTTGAGCAGCGTGCCTCGTCTTCCTGTTAGCAACGGAGCTGCAGCAATTGATGGCGCATTCACCAGATAGAACAACGACATTGCACTGAAACGACCGATCGGTGTCACTAGGCGTTGTTCTTCCATTACTTGGTAAGTATTAGAGTTCCAGGCGCTTATCTGTGTGCCGATCGGTACATTGTGCATTACCACTGTATCCAGTTCGTCCTTCATTTAACTGGAACGCTAGCTGCTGTTTTGGTAGACCAAGACGCACTCTATGCACGTCCCTGTTTTCCGGCTTCAATATAGTTGCAACTTGTATTGCAACTCAGACTGTCCCGCCATTAAAGGCTAGAGGACGATCATTAGTGCGTTCAGTTTCTGCAAAATGTCAGTATCGCATAGTGTAAATACATCGCAAACCAGCACCGTGGATATACTTTAGTGCTTAATGTACAAAATACACGGGTAGGGTAGACACAAGACCCTCTGGACCATATTGGAGTCACGCTCAGTTGTATGTTAGTCACGTACAATTTCTTCGTCTTGACAGTTGGATTTTTCGTGATGAGCTGCGGTTGTCGAGAGCTCGTTGAGTGATTTGAAAGCTCTCATAACCTAGGCTATCCAGTTGTCGCGCTGCTCTTTACCTGAGCATCGCATTGCCGAAATTGACTCACGAGCTTGAAGCACGTGCCTGCCAGAGGGTTGATGATCCTACTCTTGTTCTCAATGCACCGCTGTTTCTTCCCAACGAGGAAAATGACACGCTCGACCGTCTGCTGCCAATTGGTTGCAAACGCTCCTTTCGAGTTGCAACATCTCCATACAGCGAGCACGTGCCGCTGCCACGAATTGGTCCAGCGTAGCATCAGCAGCCAAAGTTAGATCGATCGATATCCCAATCACCTAACAAGAGCCTTGCATCTTTGAATGAACGCCGCGTGTACAGTCTGCTTCCGCAAAGACAGCCACTCTTGCACCAGCCGGTGGCGCTGTGAAACGGGGCAGAAACCGAGCCACGTCCGCAAAAGAGCTACAACATCGAGCCGTCCAGCACGTCGGTCGGTCGGTCGGTCCTGTATGGACCGTGTCTATATACTGCTGCAACTACACAATCGGCAGCACGAGCAAATCGCCTGTGCAATTGGGCGGCTACTCCTTAACCCGCACGGCACCGGAAACTCCATTGCCGAGCACGAACGCCAGAAGGGGAGAGACACGACAAAAGCGAGGGGCTCATCCCGAACTTTCGGGCCATTTCATTCAGTCTCTCGTTCAGCCTCGACCACCGGCAGTTCCGAGTCACAGCACCCAGCGAGCGACCGCAAACTCGCGTTTAATCGTACATTCGTGTGTCTTAGTCAGGACCTTGAGGGCTTCAGTCTCGAATTCGTGCATTGCTGGTCAATCAGTAGCCTTTCGCCAGCTCCAGCTCCAGCTCAAACTCAAGAGACTATCGTGAGCTCTGCTGATTCGGGTAAAGGCGCTGTCGCTCGGCTTTGATGATTTGTGAAGTACGAGCATCCGACTATCACCCGGTCTTGATCAACACTAGAATGCGGCCAAGTAGCGGGGACCCGCAGCCTCCATATGACTACCCTGAATACAGCAGTACCCAGTACAGTCAACAGCAGCAGCAGCAGCAGCAGTTCCGAGGTGACGCTGGACGCGATCGCCCTTCGCCCGTAAACACGCTCGGAGCGTCAACCCCATACTACCACCCGTTGTCAGCACCATTGAAACACACGTCGCAGCAGTCGTACTACGAGTCGAGCTCCCCGCCCGTCACGAT
This sequence comes from Hyaloperonospora arabidopsidis Emoy2, assembly GCA_000173235.2. Classification (NCBI taxonomy): domain Eukaryota; phylum Oomycota; class Peronosporomycetes; order Peronosporales; family Peronosporaceae; genus Hyaloperonospora; species Hyaloperonospora arabidopsidis. Next base: position 77,014 of record JH598621.1, on the reverse strand, counting down.
CTCCCACCTCTCCTACGCTCTAGAGCAGCACAAACCCAGTGCAGCTTCCCACCCCCATCAGCATCACCATCATCAAGAGCCTTCGGATTACCGCACTCCAGCCCTCACGATCAAAGCTCGTTCGAAACCGCTCGTGGCCATGGAAGAAATGTGCGATGTCTGTCGGTACCCGGACCCGATCCTCGTCGCTCCGGACTGTCGCCACACTTTCCACTCACGGTGCGTCCACGTGTGGCCCCTACACGTCTGTCCGGTTTGTGCGGCGCCGCTGGATCAAGTGGCGATCTCACCGAGTATCGATATGATGGCTCGACCCGAGCCCCGCAGTGGCAAGTGGACTCGTCAGGAAGAAAACTTCATTGACGTCGTCCTGCGTGAGTTCGACCGGCAGGCGCTTCCTCTGGCACATGGGACGCCCATTCGCTTGGTGCTGGCGAAGATGCTCAACTGCTCGACGATGCGCTTGTCCAAGAAGTTCCAGAAGAATGCCTTGGGAAAACGGACTTTCCGGGTCGTCCAGCCTGCTAAGGGGAAGAAGGCGCTGCAGTTTGACCCGATGGACCACGCTCGACGACAACGGGAGCTGTCGCAACTGGAGCAAGTCTTTCGACAGGAGCTCACTGACCAGTTCCAGCGCGAGAACAACACAAACGACGGCGCGTTGGTCGAAACGCAGTGTCTGCGCGTAGCGGTTCAGCAGTTCTGGGTGAGCAACTTACTGCGGTTTGCCGTGCTTATAGGGCAGCCCGTGATGGGGTTGGACGTCTCGGACGCCAAGAAGCGCAAGCGCGCCATGCAGCTCCTTCGCAATGGACAGTACGACGAGCTGCTGTTGTGGCACCCTCAGCATTTGTCTCGGGGCAGTACAGGGATGACGCCAATGCCGCCTGTTCTTGCAGCAACATCGAACGACATGCACACTGTGCCTACGTCGTGGAACACCCCCAGTGCTGCGGTGTACGCATCTTCCGTGCTTGGACACATGCAACGGGACAGAGGAGTGTGCATACCAGCACTGGTGCAACAACTCGAGCGACCCGTGAAGAAAAAACGCACGCCTGAAGTGGACAGCGACGGCGGTCGCTTTGGATTATCAATAGATCAATCCTCGGCGTGTCTTCAGTATGGACGTATCTCCCCTCGTTCGACATCCGTCTCCTCATACGAATACAACCACCAGCAGCAACAGCAGCAGCAAGAGTATCAATCCGAGCCATTTGGACGTCCATCCTCTGGTTATTCGCCATATTCCGAAGACAAGACGGACAAAGAGACGTCAATGGGATACGCCAATGGGTGGCTGCGGTCGCGACAACAAGATCAGCAGTTGGTCACGGGACTTGCGAGTCCGGACGAAACCGCTGTAAGGGGTCAGCGGACGGGCTTTGTTGCAACTGCAGGAGGATATCCACGACCAGGTGATGCTGCTTACAACGTTAGTAGTAGTGGGACTGCTCAAGTCGCTCCGTGGGATGGTCTCTTGGAAACCATGTCGTCCGAAGTTCCTGGTGGACGCTCGGTATCAAGAACGAAAAGCCACTTGTCTCATCAATGTGGCGATCCAGCCATGCACTCGTGGTCCACCATGCACATGATGTGACCATCTATCTGTATGTATATGTAAGTATGTAGGTATATATCGTCCAGCCGAGACTTCGGACTTTTTCAAAAGTAGCGTCGAGTAGATGTACCAAGGCTGTATCGTAGCAAAAAATACAATTTAATAAATAAGTGAACATGCCATGTGACAGACGCACTTGCTTTTTCGTACCGTCTACTCTGTTCGTCATCGACCGTGTCGACGTTGCATGATGCAATCCGGCTGGTAAGTCGATTCCATGTGGGACACACAAATCCATTCCCTGTGAGGCTTTATATCAACCCTTAATGCTCCGCCGTCAAGGGGTTGCGCTGCTGCGCGCGCGCTCGACGTGCTCCATGTCGCTACTAGGCTCTATCTTTGGCATTGGCGAGTTCGAGGGCGCACGTGAATCATCATTGAGCCGCAGTACGAGCAAGCAGCAGGCCTACAACGTGGCGTTACTGGACGTGAGCCGCTCGCTCGCTCTCTTCCTGTATGTATTAAGTCATTTCTAACGTTTCTAAAATTGTCGTGGTATTATCGTAATTCAGTACGTGAGCATGAATTCGCATCCGAAGTTCATGCTACAGAAAGTGCTGGCCAATGACGTGCCTTTTCTGATGGGTCATGTGCTGGTAGGCGCCAGTCAATGCCTCGCTCCACTCATGCATCAAGACGCTCTGGATGCTGTAGCCAGTCTTCAAGCAGCTACTCACATTTCTAAGCAAGGTAAGCTGACCAAAATGAGGTTAGAAATGGGTAAAAAAAGAGCTCATGAAGCTCTTTATAACAAGTGCAGAAGAGACGACAACGGCCGAGAAATTACATATAAAAGCACTGGACGCGGTGGTCCATGGTCGGTATTACGAGGCAGCTGCAGTGTATGAAACCATCTTATTGCACGACCACTCGGACCTTCTGGCATTGCGCTGCTGCTATGATGTCTATCGATTACTCGGGTGAGTCTGGAAAAGCTGACAATGACGGTCGTGGTGCTCTGGGTTAACTAGTGGAAGCTGCTGCTGGTTTTCTGCGTTGTAGTGACTATAAGAATCTGCTGGCCACGGTGACGCGTCGTTTGACGTCCTGGTCTCCGAGTGATGCTGGATATAGCCATTTGCTGGGGATGCAAGCGTATGGAATGCAAGCTGCTGGACGGCTGGATGCAGCAGAAGCTTTAGCTGAAAAGGCGCTGTCCATGAGTGGCAATGATCGGTGGGCATGTAAGTGGGTGAACGTGGCTAAACCGTTGCGTGTGTCTTGCTGATGCTGTTCGTTGTTATGTGGCTGGTGTTGTAGTGCTCACTATGCTGCATGTGTTAGAAGCACGGGGCAATGCCAATCACGGCGCGAGTTATGCAAATCAATTTAAGGAACAATTCGACAACGGTGGACCACTTGAGCGTCGCTTGTACTTTCAGTGGGCGTTGTACATGCTGGACCTAGGTCATTACGACCGTGTCGACAAGATGCTGGAAGTCAATATTCTCCCTCGTCAACCCGAAGGCGGCCCCCATGCAGTACCGACTCTTTGCGACGCAACTCAGCTCTTCTGGAGACTGCGCTTTGCAGGTCAGGATACGGTTAAGCTGGGAGAAGAGCTCCTTAAAAACTGGACTGCCGTGCTTCCGTCGACGAGCTCTGATGTGAATGGGGTGCCGAAAGCTTGTCTTTCTCCACTTGCTAATTTGCTCCGCTACGTACGTGATAGTGTTAGTTTATGCACCGACACCGATGATATTTCTCACAGACACTTTGCACAGAGTATTATGTCATGCGTATCACCAAGCGATACGCCGGTAGCGGAACCACTGGTGTCGGAACCTGACGTTGACATTAGCTGCCTGGCGAGTCAGCTAGGCCTTACCTTGTATCAGTTTAGCTTTCCTCCTATCCCAGGTAAGCTTTGGACTTCACAGCTACTTTTGCGCGAGGGCTGACACTCGTTTGCGTCAACGTTATGATATTACCAGATGAGCTAGAAAAGGTGTATACTCGCGTTTGCGAAGGTTTCCGAGCGTACGCAGAGGTTTGTGGTGGATGTTCGGATCAGCTCGCATGATAGATAAAGTTTGCGTAGCTAATGATGATGCTATTGGCCATGATGTTGTGCAGGGTCGATTTATCGATGCTACTCAAGCGCTATTGCCTGTACGCGGAAAACTTGGACTGCTCGGTGGAAGCGAAGTCGACCAAGACGTGGTGGAACAACTGGTTATTGAATGGTAATGCGGCTTTGTGGGAACTGCAGATTGTTCATTTCGCACTAACTGTGGTGTTGTTTCCTAGCGCCAGCAAGTGCGAGGACCTTCGACTCGTGAAACTCCTCCTCAATGAACGGTGCGTTTGTATTTACAGATTCTGCGGGCTCGTGCAGTGATGACCTATTTCTTTGGTCTAACCACCATGCTACACTTTTTCAATATCAGTTTGGGTACGAGACCACAAAGCGCCCAGTGTTGGAACACTTTTTCGCGCGTATCTGCAGCCATGGGAGATTCTTCTGCCGTGCGTGACGCTCAGGGCATGAGTTACGTGCTGGGTCTGGGTCGAGGTGGCAACCAGACGTACTAGTCAAGTCTCCATCGAGTCAATAGAATGCTTACACTCAGTTTTAACAGCAGGGATAGCTTTCCATTCCTAGCCATCGAATAGACTGCATGCACAACGAACGACTGTAACTGCCAATCCACAACACATGGTCGATAAAAGTGTAGCTATGTCTCTTGATACCGTGTCTGCCAATAGATACTTTTGGCGCCATCCATAAATAACGCGGGAACGAAATGGCTTCAAAACGAGTTTTACGCGCATGCAAGTTACAGGGCCTCTCGTTCCACGCTGACGCTTTGCGACACCTCATCCAGGAGCTCACCAAGTGGGTGTCTACGTCTTGCATCTCTTCGATTGCTTCGTTTGCGTCTTTACACTCGCATATACTCACATGAAAACAATATATTTATCCCAATTCATCTGATCTCTTATTGAACCTCTAACATCTACTGTTTTTACTTGCAGTGAGCCATCCTTGCAGTTAGAAGATGTCCTGTACGCTGTCAAGAACAACATTGACCGCAGCAAAAGTGCGACCCCACACTCTCTTTCTCTCTATTGTAGAATGCCTCTGACTTCTTGTACTGACCGACTTTTGATGCTGCTCAGTGACGACGTCAGTGGTGACGCTGGAAGCTCTGGAGAGCGCCTTGGACACACTCTTGGCAGTGTCTGCAGCAAACGACTTTGAGCAGATTCAAGTGTTCGGTGCTTTTGACACGCCGAGGCTGCACTTTAACACGCACACCAACTCGTACGAGTTGAAAGTTGACGCTCATCGTCGACTCCACGCCGGACCCGAGTCAAGGATTCAGCTGCTGAGGAATCGGTTCTTGTCGGCCGATCTCCGTGTCAAGCGGAATCGATTGTTTGCACCACCTTCGACTGCAGCAGCCAACACTGCAGAGTTTTACATGGAGGTCAGTGCTTGGGCTCGAGTCTGGACATTGCACGGCTATGATGATGTTGATAGCGCTAACCTCATTGTCATGTGACGGCTCTAGCTGTCGCGAATCGAGTCTTTACTGGGTGTGGCTGGAGTGCGACGCGTCATCGGCATGCTGGGGCAGGACGAGCGCAAGCGATTTTACTTGGAAGACTTTACGTCGCGGATTGTCATTGACCTCACCAATGCAGTTTACACCGACGGCATTTTTACTGTAAACTGCGTTGTGCTCGTAGAAGGTCAAGTGATGGATGACGTGCTTCATGTCCAGGTATCGAAATGCACTGGCATCTACTAATTTGAGCTGGATGACTCATGCTGTACTTGATTTTCATCCTGTAGTCCATGGGTTTCCCACCTCCAGAGACGAAACAAGCGTCGATAGACGTACTGGGAGGTATCGATCCGCTAGGTGTCGAAGTGTCGATGCAGCAACGAGAACAGATCAAAACATTGGAGGCTAGTGACCATCACGCTACGTTTATTGTGCTGTCTGACGTCCACCTTGACGACCCAAACGCCACGACGAAGTTGGACGAGCTTTTCCAAGGCCTCGAAAGCGTGCAGCCCACACTTTTTATCCTCATGGGCGATTTTATGTCAGCATCGATCGGTGGAGGTGCGGATTCTAACTCGCTACAAGACCTGCGGGAGTACTTGGACGAGCTCGGGAACCTCATTACCAAGTATCCTGGTATCGCGAACAACTCCCGTTTTGTTTTAGTGCCTGGACCGAATGATCCGGGTTCATCTCGAGCCTTCCCACGCCACCCGGTACGATCAATCTGCTACCAGCTACTTCACATCTTCCGCTTTAACACGTTCCATTGTGCGCAGCTTCCTGATCTTTGCACGCGCGAACTCAGGCGTAAGGTGCCCAATCTCACGTGCAGCACCAATCCGTGCCGAATTCGCTACTACACTCAAGACCTTGTCATTTTCCGTGACAATCTACAGCAAAAGATGCAGCGACATGCGATTCTTCCGCTCCTGCCGAGCGAACGTGAAGAAGGTGCAGTCATTGACACCGACAATGAGGAAGTTATTGCCTCGTCCGTCTCACAGATGGACATTTCAAAGCATGTACGTGATTAATTTACCATTATCCTGATCTCCTTTATAGCGATTTTAAAGGTACTGGTGATACCAACAAGGGCATGTGTAACTAACATTCATCTGTATCTCTCTCTCATTATTTTCAGCTGGCTAAGACGCTTATTGACCAAGCACATTTGTGTCCCCTGCCATTAATGGCAAACCCAATCAATTGGGACTTTGATGCCTCGCTGCAGCTCTTTCCAGCTCCGGACGTTTTAATCATCGGGGACTCCACCGAGCAATATCAACTCGGGTACTCATCCGTTGGTGTGTTCGATCCGGGTCCGTTCCACGCCGACTTTTCATTTGTGCTGTACCGGCCGAGCACCAACACAACCGAATTTAGTCGCGTCGAATAACGCACTCTAACGTACGTTTACATGTAATCAACAAGCGCTAACGTTTACCGATACTGCGTGGTGCTTTTTTGCCCCGTTTGTGTGACATGTACCCGTCGCATAGTAAAAAAAGAGTCGTTTGCCTTTTATGGCGACTCGTATTGACCCATTTGCTTCGCAATTGCGGGGTTGGCGACGATACAAACAGCCTTTCTTATTCGGCTCTATTTCGCGTTATTGTCGCAATTGAGACTTCCAGAATTCATAATGCGGCACCGCCACTATCGTCAGTTTGGCCTACCCAATGCGAATCAGATCCTCCTCTGTATGGTCATATGCACACTTCTGTTCTTGTCACTCCTTCGCCATAATTGGCTGCTGTTTGGAGAAGATCCGGACGTCCACGCGTCACTTAAACGAGTCTACATTATGGGCGACAACTCGACGGACTCCAAGTCATGGGACGCTTTTTGTGCCGACGATTCATTCACATTGACAATGTAACGAACGCAGTTGAGGGTTTTTTCGAATGACTGGATATGTATATATGTATGTATTGAGAAATAGGGACTGCTCTGAAAAAATAGATACGCTAACGCTAATTTATGGTCTGCTATGTAGTCCCGGGACGCAGAATCAGACCACGACGGTCGTTAATCTGCAGGATGGAGCTGTTTTGTGTCAGAAACACACAAATGGAGAATTGGTGCCGCAGTTGATGGTGTGGATACTGGCAGTGGGACTTAGCTGCGCTCTCTTAAGTACGCTATTAGCAGTCTATCTGCAGCTGGGCAACCCAACGCGAGAAATGGTCTTCTGGATTGGAATGATGCCAGGAATTTTGCTATTTGGCACCGGTACGATGCACGACGCTCTTGTTTTAATGGATACTTTGCCTTTGTTTGTGGCACTTACTTGATTATGCTCATGTCGTTTTCTTTTGTTTTTTTGCTGGCGTGGTGTGATGCAGCGGTACTCGGTACAGCATCGTTGCTTTTGTGGCAGAGATACTACTTCCGGTTCAACAATGGTGACTGCTTTAGTCTCACCGTGGCTGCGACGATTATTGCCTACGCGACAGCAATCTCGATGGTCATTCGATGGCGTTGGGTACGCGATCCTTTTTATGGTGGGACGACCTTCTTCCTGCTGCTGCAGCTTGTAACTCTTGTTTCGTGTGTGTGTTGTTTCGTGCTGGTTGCAGCCCGGTATCTGCGCTGTGCCGAACGAGCAACAAGCTCTCGGTTCACGTCAAAATGGAGACAACTTGCCACCTCGTCGTGGTCGAAGACGGGGGTCAGCAGCAACTGCTACGACGGTGGCCGGTGATGTGGCTGATCCATTGAACCGCTAACTTGTCTCGTGAACTGGAAGGACCCTCTCGACACCGTTGCAAGTGAATACGATCTTATTTAATGTTCAAACCAAGCTTTAACCCAAGACATGCCACTTCTTTCGGCACAAGGTACTCCAGCTACATGTTTCCTGCTTCTCTCTCTCGTGCTTACGCCCTATCGTGAGATGTGCTTTAGTCGCTCTCGTCACCGCTGTCCGCCTTAAGCTTGCTCAACACACGACGTGTATACTCGCCGATGACCTTAGCATCAGCACCACCGCTGCGCAGATACTCTGCCTGGGTCTCTGGTCGCGAATGCACTTCAAGCAGGTAGAGCAGTGTTCGTTCAGCAGGCAACTTCACGGCCATGTTGTTACTCTTGATAACCTGAAAGACAGCAGGAACAAGGACGGGCAGGTGCTCGCGCAGTTGCTCCGGTGAGCGCTTCGCAGCGAGTTTCATCACGTGCAGAGAACCACGGATGATGTCCTTGCTCTTATGCTTTACGCCGTCCGCCAGCACAGGTACCAGGGCAGCAGCACTTTCCAGATGCTTCGAGTGCTTTGTCACGGCACCAATTGCCTTGAGCGCGTGGTTCCGCACTGCAACATGTTCATCTTGCGCCAGTGCAAGAAGCGTGACAGTTAGAGAAGCGGAGATATCCAATGTCAGCAGCGCTGCGTGCTTGTGCAATACCGACGCAGCGAATACAGCCGCACTCTGGCGGTGCTGCCATGACAGCGCCTGCCTGTCATCTTCGGTGATGTTTGTCAAACTGTAGTCCAACAACTGCCTCATCGCCACCTCCACGTCGCTGCTTGCGGTGGTAGCCACACAGGAAGCTAGACACTTGCTCGCGCCGTCCCGGAGTGCGTCTTCGCTTGACTCCAACATCTCCTCGAGTGCATTCTCCAGAGTGCTGCGGCCAGCAGCGGACAGTTTATCGCCGACGCGCTCTACCACCGAGGCAACCGCCTCCAGGTTGGCTTCACGCACGCTACCAGTCGTAGTTCTTAAGCGCTCCGTAAGCTCAGTCAAAAGTGGTTCCACGCGCGGACTGAGAGTGACAAGCACCCTCAATGCTGACGCCCCACGAGCTCGAACTTCCGCAGCAGTGTCGTTCAAGGCCTTTATGAATGTAGTCTGCAGCTGCGGAAGAAACGGCTTGAGTGCCACGCCACCCTTGGTCAAAATGATCTCCAGACTCTGTAAGATTGCAGCCTTCACGTGACCGGGGAAACGATCACCGGCGATACGAATGAGTGGCCCCGTGAGCTTGATCAAGTACGGACGAAGAGCCGAGGCGCTGCTTAACTCCACAAGCTCACCCAAGCCAGTAGCTGCGCTTTGACGCAGAACCGGCGAACCGTTCATCAGAGCCCATTGGTAACCGGGCAAAAACGGCTCCAGGCCGTGAGGAATGCAGAGACCGGGTAGCAAGTACTCGCCGTCACCAACACCACCCTTGCGATGACGGGCGTCACTGACCATCGAGTTGATCGATTGGCGAATGAAGTCCAAGTGTTGTGCAAAATCTTCCGGCCTCGTGGTCACGTTCATGCCCTTGAGTGCCGTAGATGCTGCACGAACCACCGAATCGCTCTGCTCGTTCAAGTGCAGCACAATCTGCTTCAGGAACAGCGGCGCCTGGTCGTCATATGGTACCGACGCGAGCGAGCAGAATTCAGCCACAAGCTCGAAAGCTAGAACACGCTCAAGCTCGTTTTCACTCTCACAATACTTGCACAGCTCGATCGCCAGCCAGTGCACACCAGGTGCGTCTACATGAAGCACCACTTCGCGCAACGAGCTCTTGATTTTCTCGGCAAGTTCTGCCTTTGAAGCATCCGGACTGCCATCTTCCAGCAGCTCGACATACTGCGCGAAAAACGCAGCAAAAATTCGCTCGACTTGAAAGTGAATGACGGCACCTGTCGCCTGCGCCACGCGCGACACTGCAAATGCCGCCGAGGCAGTCACCGGTTTTACCAGCAGACGTGGGATCAGATACGGGAGCACCTCACGCGACTTTACACGCAAAATCTCCTGCAGTCCTAGAAGCGCACGTTCCTGTTCCTCTGCCGACGGCGAAGAGTGGATGCGCTCCAGAATCTTAGGGACGGTCTCATCGATCGCACGGTAGCCAATACCTTTATGCAGGACATCAAACGCGTGCGCTGCCGATGCACGGACCTCTGCTACTTCGTCACAAACCCCGTCCAAAACAGCGTCAAGGAGTGTGTCAACATAGTCCTCGATCTGTTTCTTCGTACAACAATCAATGACTTCAGCGAGACCGATACAAGCTCCTTGACGACGGCCGATAGGTAGCGAAGGCGACAATCCAGCGCGCAAGATAGGCACTACCTCAGGTAGCACATGCTCCCCCAGCTTTCGCACAATGTCACCAAGAGTACGGCCAGCCATTGTCAGCTTTTCCATGTTGTCACCTGAAAGCGCCGACACGATAGTGTTCAGGAGTGCCTCGAGAATCTGGCGAAGAGTTTTGGGCGTGTTGGTGACCACGCTTTTCCAAACCTGCAGCGCGCTTTGGCGTACTACAGCCGACGTATCCGAGCGAATCATGTACAGCGCTGCCAAGATAGCATTGCGACGCTGGATACCAAGCAGTTTGATAATCGCACGATCACCTGCAGCACTGCCAGACGTCTCCTCGTCATCATGGCTGTCATCGTTAACAACAGCAATAGCACGTGTACCACTGATGCGATACATAAGATCACCCAGCAGTGTGACCGAGCTTTGGCGAATACGCCAGCTATCATCGAAAAGACCAGCCTCGAGACTTGGTAGCAGGTCACGCGTATGCGAGAGGGCGTGCGCGTTGACAACTACGTGCCCCGAGTGCAGGGCAACACCGCGTACAGACTCGGCTTCGTCACTGAGACCTGCCACCACGATGGGCAGTGCTTCGCGAAGGAAGATAGAGAACTGCTTACCAAGTGCCGGTGGTAGGAAAGCAATCACCCACAACACACCTTCACGCACTGAGTACTTCGGATGACGAGCCAGCGGCAAGATGTCTTCCAGCATGACACGCTCGACGCGATCGAAACCAAGCGCAACCACAACTTCACACAGGCCTTGTGCAGCACCTGAACGCTCGACAGGACCAACTTCATCGTCCTTCATAGCTCCAAGGAGCCACGTCAGCACATCCGTAAAGTGGCGTTCACCAAGGCCCTTGACCAGCTTGCCCAAAGCCTTACCGGCCACAGCACGGACCTCCGGAATGGGATCCATGAGTTGAGTCTTCAAACTCGGTAGCACCGTCTCCATGTACGGGACAAGGTCCTTTGCATCGTTGATCATGGAACACATACTGCCCACAATGAGTGCGGCCTTCTTCTTCGCATCACCAGCACGATCCTTGAGACCACGAGAGATGATAGGCATCACAAGCGCCAGTGACGGCGCATCGATCGAGTGCTGAAAAGATGTCGACTGGAGTTGCTGCAGAGCTTCAGCGGTGTACCGGTTCGGGTCTTCAAGCGCATCAAGCAGCACCTTGGAGATCGCAGCAATTTCAGGATTGCGGATGACGGAACCCACGTCACGTAGTGCACTCTTACCAGCCTCACGGACCTTCGGGTGTGAGTCAGTCAGCGCAGCCATCAACTTGGGCACCACCTGAGGCAAACACGAGCCCAACTGTCGAGGGGCACAGTACGCCATTGAGCCCAAGATCTGAATGCCGGACTGCTTCGTACGCCACGCGCTCTCCTCCAGCGCACCCAGAAGCGATGGCAACACCAGCTTCACGCCATGTGCCGACAAATGGGCCATGATACCCTTAGCAGTCTGACTTGCAGCTGTGCGTACTTGCGGACTGGCATCGGCCGAGCACTTGAGCATAATGGGTACGATAACAATGATGTAAGGCTCAAACAGCAGCCCCAGGCGTTGGCTAAGACACTTAAACACAAACATGGCGCCTTCACGCGCATCAGCCCCGCCCGTCTTCATCGCTTCTTCGAGGCGCGGGATGATGCTGTGAAGCTTAAGTGCAGAAATACCAAGTCCTTTGATCACGGCTGAAATACCGAAAGCTGCACCCATGCGCTCACCAAAAGTTCGGCCTTCAGCCACACGCTTCATGAGGACATCCAAGATACTTGTGCTGCGCTCTTTCACTGCACCTATAATCGTCGATAGGCACGTAGCAACCGAGCGCTGAACCGACTCAGACGGAATGTCAAGAGCCTCCAGGAGCAGGTCTACGATGAAAGACACCTTGGGGTCCGTCGGGGCCATGTGCTTCGCCAGAGAGCCCAAACATACCACGACACCCTCACGCTGATGGTCGTAGATGGACAACGCCTGTTCTCTCTGCTCCAGCATTTTCGCTTCCTGAGCAGCAAGCTCAGTCCCAACCTTGGCTTTCTTTACAACCGCTGCAGCTGCAGGAGGAGCATTCGTCTCAAGAAAGCGTTCAAATATTTCCAGCAGTGGCACTGTATTGATGCCTCCACCCAGCGAAGCCACAGCTTGCACACCGGTCTTGCGCATCTGCGAACGCACCTTGGAGTTCGGATCTCCGAGACCATGTTCCATAACAAACGTCAATAGGTGCATGGTGTTGGCGCTGGAGATTGCTTCAGGGCCTGCAATCGCTGCAGCTTTCTCCAAGCACAGAGCGACACCGAGGCGAGGGTACATTGTACGAACATCCTCACTATGTTCCCCTGGCAGCGCATGAGAGCGGCGAGCGATAGGAATACCAAACTCGTCCAATTGCTTCGTTGGTTTTGGCTGGTTGCACAAGAACCGTGTCTTCAGATCATTTAGCAGCGGCGTCACAGACGCCGGGAACTGACGCATACCATCAGCAAGAGCTAGAGAAGCACTTTCACGCACGCTAGCATGAGTGTGGTTTAGCAATTCAAGCAGGGGACCTGCAAACTGCGCCGTAGTCGTAACTCCTGTGGCATTCCATACCTGCTTGGCGAGAGTACGGTTCTTTTCCTCCGCATCAAAGCAGCAACAGTGCAACCGGCTGACAAAGAGCGAACTGGGCTTGGCATTGCGGAACTCCTCCCCACCTTCATCACTTTGAACAACGTTGAGCAGCGCAGTCAGGACCTCACCGCGTGCACTTGCCTCTTCTGCAAGCAAGCCTTCCCCACCAAGCAGAGGGGCCCACTCCGACGGGGTGAGTTCAGGTCCCATACACAGAGAAGTAAGCAGTTTACCCGGAGCCAGGTCTAGATTCGTGATAGGCAACGCATCCCCCGTTGCTTGCTGGGACAGCAGCAGCAAAACTAGCTGCATCATATCGCCACGAAGCAGCCGCTGTGCTTCGACATCACCAACTTCTTCTTCTTCTTCAGCAGGGATCATACGCGCGTGAACGGCTAGAAGGGGCAGCGCCCATCGACGCAGGTCCGGTGCGAAGCGCAGCGAAGCACAAAGCACTGGAAAGATCAAGTGCAGCGTTGGCGGAGGAATCAAATTGCACGGAGAATCGGCGTCAAAGTCCGTCTCGCTTTCAAACTGGAAACCAAACACGAACTCCATCAACTCTGCCAGCAGACGTAGATATAGCGATTGCATCTCCGCAAGGTGCGCCGCCTTTGCTTTATCCGAGGTAAACCGGTCGAGCTGCAGAGCAATTCGTAGGGCACTTGCAACGTCTTGATAGTTTGAGCGAAGCAGCTCCGGACTTATAGTCTTAGCTGTGGCCAACAGTGCGTCGGACGCCTCAGACTCGAAAAGTGGGCACGTGAATAATACGCGGACTGAGCGAAGTAAGAATGGTAGCGTAGAGTGAAGCTCATCTGGCCGAGTGACTGCTAGCATACCAATGGTCTCCAGCACAGCAGACACAACACGACGCGTCTCTTGCACCTTTTGGCGAACTTCCTGTTGCTCCTTTAATAAGGCCTGCTGCTCAACTGAGTACACCATCTTCGCATCACCTTGCTCAGCCCGTTTTTTCTGCAGTTCCATGCGCACTTGTTCTTCCCACTGTTCATCTTTATTGCCCCGAAGGCGACTAGAATTGCTGCGGCTGGTCGTCTCATCCTCCTCGCATTCCTGCTTACGCTCATACAGTTCATCGTAAGGAGTCTGGCAGATCGCAACGTCTTCTTCGCTGAGAGCCTCAATATTTTCGTCGTATAGACGTTCAGCCAGCATCTTCTCGACAATATCGTGCAACGCGAGATCTTCACCATCGCCATTACCAGCAAAGTTGAGCAAAGTGGCGATTGCTCGCTGAGCAGCCAAGCGCTGCAATGGGCTTGTCGAGTACAACTTGCCGGCTGACGCGTTAGCAAGCAGTTCTACAATTGATGTCTTCACTTCTTCGTGCTCTTCAATGAAGTTATCCACTAGATCAGCTTCACTAGGAGAATCGTCTTCGTTGTCTTCAGTATTGTCTGTAAACGCAGTGCTGGGTGCCAGAAAACGGCGACGGAGAGACTGCCACTCGCGCGCAAACACACCCACTTTCCTGCCTGCAACGAGCAATGGATGGTGCGCAAGGAAAAGGACGCGATCGAAAATGTGTACCTTAGTAATCTCAGCATCGCCAATAGCAGTCGGAACAACTATGCGTAAAACACGACGGAGCACACCTGCCGATGGAGCAATCCGCTCCTCTCCAGTTGACAGCGCGTCGATCTTCCTCTCAAATGCAGCCACAAGGCCCGCACAATGCTGCACTGATGCCAGATACAAGTCTTCTAGGGCACTCTCAGCACTTTGGCGTATTGTAAGGATCGCAGAACACAGTAATTCCACAAACAGCGAATAAACCTCGCTAGCATCTGACTGCTGTGATGCCAAGACCCACACCAGAGCGCGAGGAAGCGTCGCCAACGCCGTAACAGCCGGAGTCTCAGGAACGTTTCTCAGTCGGGATAAAGTCGCCACATTGCTCAATAGTGCTCGAACGCTAGTTCCGACAAAAGATGTGGAGTCCAACAGGAGCTCAGCAACATTCTCCTGTCCCATACGCGCGCCCATCTCGCTACTAGCAGACGCCATTGCACCTGCAATGGCAACGGCCAACACGCCAGCAAGATGCTCTCCATGTGGTCTTTTGTTTGAGTCCTTTATCACGTCTACAACTTCATCAGCAAACGGCACAGCTGCAGTTGTCCTACAGCAACAAAGTACCGCCAAAGCACGAAGGTAGCCAGCCACAACAGGCTCGGGCTTGTTGGCTAATCCACTTTTTATACCAGCTACTGTGGCAGCATTCAACTCGTCAGTACCAGCAAGCACAAGCCACTTGCCCAGTGCCAACAGTCCGAGATGACGCGTCTGTTCCTGTGCCTCTTTGCCCACAGCCCTAAGCAAAGTTGCGATCACCGCCAAAGCAATGTCCCGCGATTCCGACGCATCCAACCGTACAGTCGCTGCATCAGCAGCCTCATTCAGTACAGTAAATATGGCCTCGCGCTGATAGAATTGGGCGAGGATGCCGTGCTTGTTATCCAACAATGCGCCCATGATATTCACCAACTGCTGCATATGTTCGCTCTGACAGAACGAGTGCGCTAGCGCGCCGGCAAGCTTCACTGCAAGTGCACGCACATCGTCCTTGGGAGCACGTAACTTGGCAACCAGCACGGGTTTCAACAAGTCGTCCAAGTATCGTCCAAAGTCCAACGGCGTGCTCAGCACGAGCGTTCCCACGGCTTCAATCACCGCTTCTGGTGCTTTCTTGAGCATTTTCGCCATCACTGGAAAAATACACAGCTCCAACTGCTCGTACGTCAGCGTCCTAAACCTCACATCATCCTTATCCAAGGGCACGAAAGACCGTTTCTTGCTCTCAAACGCCCAGTACGCGTACTTCCGATACAACATCTCGTATGTGTCCTTGTCCAGTCCCTTGTCACGAGCACTCAGCACCATCCACAACTGATAATACTGCTCTTCAGGTCCTGCTGCAGCCACCACATCAACGTACATCGGCAGCAGCGTCTTGTCGTGTTTCTTAAGCACTCGAAGCACCGCTTTACGTGCTTGTTGCTGGCTCCGCATCGAATCATCCAGTGTAGCTTCCAGCAGCCGGCTCTGCGTCGCCAACAAGTTCACAAACCACGTCGTTTCCAACACTAAAGACGACATTTCTGCTTGCAGCGCCGCGTCCAGCACGACACACGAAAGCCGCAGGGCGAGGACACGCGCGCGATCGAACGACGCCCTGAGCGAGGGACAGACCGCGTGCAAGACGCGCGCAAAGACCTCGGGGAACTTGGCCACGTCTTTGCACGTGGCAATCAGCAGCGTCTTCAAATGGCGCTCGGAGCTGCGGTACTGGACGCGATAGCATTGCGCCAGGACGTGGAAGGCGAGGCGCTTGAGCGGGAGCGCGCCGCTCTGACACTTGTCCAGGACCTCGTGTCTGTACGACTGGATGAAGACGTCGTGCGTCGGCTGCCGCACGATCGCGTCCAGTAGCGACGTCAGGACGTCTTCTTGGTCTGCCATGATGTCCGTCGGAGCGCCAGTGCTTTTGTGTCGCGCGGATTGAGCTGTTAGTGACGAGATGTGTGCGTCTCTACGTCACCGAAGAGGGACGCTTGGGATGCAGGTTTGGTGGATGTAGACATCCGGTCGGTCGAAGTGGGGTTTTATTTTGGGTGGCATTTTTATTTCTAATTTGACACGAGTTAGAAACGAGGGCAGTGGAGCATGGCGAACGGCGATGCAGGCGGCTTTACAGCGTTTATGGCGACGATGGAAGGTGACATGTTGCAGCCTGTAGCGACGGAACCGAAGGATGAGTACCAGTATGAGGAGCAGCAAGAGCGGAAAGCGATGATGAAGAGCTACCACCACCCGATGAAGCAATGGTTCCGACAGCGACCAAAGCTGGAGGTACATAGTCGTGATCGTGCGTTTAGTGGTAGTAGCCATGACGATAGAAATGACTTTTGTGTGTTCGTATTGTTGCACTAATGTAGGCCAAGTACGGAGTCTTCCCATTGTTCTGGCAAGAACTCGAGACGTGGGAACCGTATCGGGAAGTACTGAAGGCTTACATCAAGTTTACTGATCATGGAGACGACGAAGAGAGACCAGAGAAGCAAGGGGATACAGAAAAGACTTTAAAAAAGGAAGGAGATGCTGCTGGAGACGGCGTTTGTTTGGAGACTGAGGAACAGCCGAAGAAACGACGCAAAAGTCGATGGGGGGACCCTGTGGAGCCTGCAGCAGACAGCAATGGAGAAAAAAAGAGGAAGAAATCCCGCTGGGCTCCTGCGTCGAGCGTCACTTCGACAGTAGCTGGCCTGCTGAACCAGCAACAGCAGCAAATTGTGGTGCTCCATGCCCAGCTCGAGGGCATTAACCAGAAAATGAAGACGGTGGCGATCGACGCTGCATTGGCAAAGAAAGACCCAAACCGGTCGCCGTCGCCCCCACCGCAATACGACTCGACCGGAAAGTGTACGAATACGCGTGAAGTGCGTATGAAAGCTGCACTGGAAAAACGCCGGCGTGAAACAATTGATCAGCTCTTGAAGATTAACCCGCTGTTCCGACCACCAGCCGACTACACGCGTCAAAAGCTGAATCGCAAGATCTATATTCCGTACCGGGATTTTCCGTCGTACAACTTCATCGGTCTGATTATCGGACCTCGCGGTAATACGCAAAAACGTATGGAACGGGAAACAAACTGCAAGATCGCTATTCGTGGCAAGGGCTCTGTAAAAGAAGGCAGTAAGGGAAAAAAGATGAACGGCGATGAAGATGATGACCTGCACGTGCTCATTACAGGTGATCGTGAAGAGGATCTCGACCAGGCAGCAAAGGAAGTGCAGAGTTTACTAGTGCCGGTGGATGATACAAAGAACTCGCACAAACAGAAGCAATTGCGTGAGCTGGCTCTGATCAACGGTACACTCCGAGACGACGACTATTGCCATATCTGTGGCGAAAAAGGTCATCGACAATGGGAATGTCCAAACCGTGATGCTCATCGTAAGTTGTTGTTATGCTGATATTGTGGCAACGTGGCCTTAGTATAGTTACTGACTACAAGGCTTTTGTTATGCTGTACTTCAGGTACATTCAAGGCTGTTAACGTCAAGTGTGCCATATGCGGTGACTCTAGTCACCCAACTCGCGATTGCACTCAAAAGAAGTCTACTGAAGAGAGTGCTGCTATCGACAAAGAATATCAGCAGTTCATGCAACAGCTGGGTGAAGCACCTATTATTTCGACAGCTACAAAGGCGAAAACGCCAGAGGCGGCGACAGCCCAGGCTGTCTCAGCACCATGGCTGCAACCAGCGAAGACATCTTCAAGTGCGACCACGCAGCCTTGGATGATGAAGCAATCTGTCGGAGCACCAGGTACTACAAGTGCCCCATGTGTGCAAGTACCTGGACCAGTTACTATGGGCTCTACTCCAGCAACCGCTTTTCCACCCCCGGTCGCGCCGGTCGGAGGATACGATTACCAAGTGCAAGGACAAGACTGGGGACAGCACGGATGGAATGGTGGATACAACTCGTACTACGGATCCTGGAACCAGAGTGTACAGGGTGCCGGTCAGCAGGCGTATGGTCACTTGGGGCCTCCGGCGGGTGGAGTCGATGCTAATGCTGGCACACCTGGTGGGGCTAGTGGAACAGACCAGTACCAATATGCGTCGTGCAGCAATCCGCCGCAATAACAAGTTAGTGCCAAGTGGTAAAGCTCAGCGGGTGAGCGGGGTGAGTAAACGGAGCACGAGGTAAGCCACCATTTGAAGACGTGATCGGCCGCCAGCCCGCGATATCAGCATTACTAACTTGGCGAATACACAGGATTGACTTTTTGCTTACTGATTGCGGCATGTGTTCGTTCTTGTTTGTTGTTGTTACGGAAAAATCGTTACGATGTTGCATCCAGGTGACCCCTTGCCGCTGAAAAAAAACACCGTGACTCTGACGCCAACAAATCGCATTGGACTCACGGACACGTCTTGGCCGGCAGAGCCAAGACATTTGCAACAGCCAGCAAAGAAAAGCACCTGGTCGACCGGCACCATTACTTGGTAAGCATCAGGTGTCCCTCCGCGCTTTCAGCCGTGTGGCTGATCGAGGTGTAAAGGAGCTTACTCCATAAGACCAGTGGTCTGACTGTCATTCGTAGCCTTGGCTATATCGAGACCCGCTCGTTTACTTAGGCCAGAAGAAGCGCCGGCAGTGCACGTACGTGTTGTCGAAGAACGTGCTTAAATTATTGATGTCCTTATCTAAACCATCGGCTTTCCTAGAAGAACGTCTTGACGGCTTAGCTGTTTGACGAGTTCCTGCGAACCAAAGTGTGGTGTTAGCTATACAAGAAGCAGGCTGTGATGATGGTGGAAAAGCGTACCTGTTGACGGCTTGCGTCGGACACGAAGTAATTTTCCAGGCGCTTCCGAAGGTCGGATAAAGATGGTTGTTCCGTGCAACTGATTACATTCAGCAGCGCGTGAAACATATGTTTCCACATCTTAACATGCCAGTACCGCTTGAATGGCCTAACGATCCCCCATGTCGTCGTGCTCTTAGAGTCGCGCAGTGGCTTGACTTCCATATAATCTCCGAATAACATGCAGTGCACCGTTGCACAGAAGGCAAACGTGTCGATTTGGTGGGTCCATGGACGCTGTGTCAACATCTCAACGCATTGGAATCCTTTCACATGGCAATTGCCTGTAAAGACGGTTCCCTCTGAGTAAAGGCTGAGGTCAATGGACCTTCCGTAGTCGATCAGATAGAGATCGCTTGCATGGAAGACCTTGTCGAAGTCTAGCCCTTCCATCTTTGTACAGAACTCTAGTGAAGGATGTCCAGGTATCATCAGCCAATTGTCCGGTTTAATATCGCCGTGAAGAACATTTGCGCTATGGACCAGCTCGATGCAACGCAGCATCCTAATGCTGTAGTAGACAGCCAATACTTCAGGAAAAATGACTCCGGACTACCAACAAGCAAGAACAGTGTACACATCCGTGAGTGTCAACAGTATCCGAAGTAATGGTAGAAGACTCAGACCTGCTTGTAGCGATTCAAGACATCGTAAAGTGTACCCGCGTGGCCCTTATCCATCATAAGCAGAGCTCCATTCTGTAGATGTATGTGGTTAGCTAAGCAAATCAGGAATAAAGTGTGATATTTACGCACCGGAAACAAGTGGAGTGCATTGAGTGCGGGCACCGGAATCTTCTCCTCCGAAAGCTTTTTCTTGTTCCGCAAGATCTTGATGATCTTGTTCGTGACGTAGAATTCCCAAGCTAGATTCTGGCGCTCCTTTTCAAACTGTAGCGGCGTCAAGAATTTGCTGCACATAGAAGCAGCGCACGGCAATAGTCTACCTTGATAGCTTTGCTGAAAGTGATGCTGTTTGCCGTATCAACAACGTTGGCGGAGAAGACATGCGCAAACGAACCCGAACCTAGCACTTCGACAAGCTGAAGCGTTAGTGTGTGGCTGGCCCTGACGATAACTGGTTTTTGCAATTTCCGCTTGGCCGGATTGTTGCACGGGAATCGTGGCAGCTTTTGTGTGTGAGTTTTAACGGCATCAGGTCTCGACCACAGATACCGGTCAACTCGCTGATCAAGGATCAGAGCTTGACGGTTTTCGTGAGTGTACGGATCTAACTTGCAGGCTTTCGAACTGGGCCGTACAACAGTAGGCTGCACAATATGTCTTGACGTCAAAATGTTAGTCAAACGAGACATAAGTTGTGTATTGTGATACGAAGAGTTGCGAGTCAGACGACCAGCAGCGGATTTGATAACGATACCTCGGTGGTCGGTCTCGTGCTATGTACTTCATAGCATCTTGCACTCGGCCGCTATAACAAACGCTGGTCAATGAGCAGAGTCTCACAATGACAGATTCTTCCGATATAATAAGGTTGCAATGTAGACGAGCAAGCAACGACTCATCTACCTATCAGGCAATTTCTTCGCAGCGACATCCTTTTCGGCTTGCATAAGAGCGTCTTTGTTCGTCAGACGTCCGACGCGTACCAGATCATCCCGAATGCCCAGGGGCTTCCTCTTCTGACTCCAAGTCTTTCTTTCCATCCGTGAATCTTTGGAAACATCATCCGTGAAAACCTGGAAAGACTGCGTCGGAATAGATTCGTTCGTGTCTTGACACAGCGACTGATCCTGTGCATCCACTGATATGCTATCAACCGAATCATCGTAAACACTAAAGTGAAGCTTCCGCTCGACAGGATCATCCTCCTTCACTTCCCAAACAGTATCCTTAGGCTGTTTCGGTGGGCTGCAAAACATCTTGTTAATGTCTTCCAGCGCAACACGAGTGTTAATAGTCATGTCGTCATGGTCAGCGTTGCTCGCTTCAGCCGTTCCACTAATCATCGTTGATCCAGATACCAGTGGCAGCCCTCGCTCGGTAGGCTTTTCGTCACGGGATTTTGACAGCGTGATAGCAGGCTTTTGCGTTGAAAGCAGAAATCCGTGAGAAGCTATCGAAACAGTCGCCGACGTGGTTGATATAGACGGGGCTGCAGTTACTTTAGGTGTACAATCGACACTGCTCGACACATCATGAAGTGTTTGCTGACCAGCCGGGCATCGTCTATCGTTAGCGCGCTTGTACGCACGTGCTCGAACTTCTTCGAAGGAAATGGCTTCGCCTGCGTCGGACATGGTTTGCTTAACATCGTAACAGGGCTGTTCAACCCTGCTTCTTGAAGCTTGCTTTTCTACCCGGGTCTTTTGCTCACTGGCTGTAAAATTCTTCAGCGGCTTTCGTGCAAGCATTTCTTCCTCCGTAGCCACTCCTTCTATACGCTGTCGCAGAGTTTGAGAACGATGTGTTAGAGATGTTCGTCGTTTCGTTTCGCTGTCAGGCACAGAAAACTCATCGTCCACAAAGACCTGGTGGGAGATGACTTGTGGATGGCTTCTCGACATGTACGAGGGCAGACGCTCACGGTTATGGCCAGAGTCAGTAGCTGTAGAAGCAGCTGGTGGATTCCAAGCGCTGGGTGCCAGCTCATTTTCCTTGTCTTGCTGCTGCATGGTACCAAGCTTTTTCCACTCACCGTTACCGCAAAAAGGATCGACATGGCGTACGACAGGGTCCTCATACACAGTAAATACCGGTTTGTGCGCATTTACTTTCTGAACCCGTTGAGCCCGAGCAGACGCGTGGTGATGGTGTAGCTGCTCACGCTGTGCATCGTTTAGTTCCGTCATTCCGTACACAGACAAGCTCTCGAGGGCATGGCGATGCGTTACCTCACTCACGTCGCCAGCACCAGTCTCTTCGTTCATTCTCAACCACTGGCGACTCATCCGCCGCTGGAATTCCTTGTACTTCCTCTCCAACAGATCCTGCGGCTCTGCCTTCCTGTAACAACAACAACAACAACAGCAGCAGCAGCAGCATCGTTCGTCTCAAACTACTCCTGCCACACTTTCCCTCATAACAATCGATACAGAAATTGATCTAGATCACGTACTTCTGGCTGGCTTTCAAGTAGATCTTGTGTGCTTGGGGGTAACTGGCCATCGTCTCGAGCACGTAAGCCCAGCCAATGTAAAACAGCGAGACGCGCTCACCGATCTTATTCTGGTACAAGTACCGGAAAATGTCCTTGGGATTGGACACCAAGTCCGCCTACACCACACAAAAGCCATCGATCGACTCTCTCAGCCTCAAGTTCTGCCACAAGAAGCACCTGCTACAGTACAGAACGCACGTATTGGATCCAGAGCCGCACGTATCGCATGTCGTTCCGGTACTTCCGATCGTCCTTGAGCTCGCGCGTGCACTTTTCCAAGACTTTGAACTTCTTCCGCGTGTCCTCCGGCATCTGGACCTCGAGCCACCGCACGTACTCAAGCCAATGGGCCAGTGGGTCGTCGCCCGCGTACGCCGCAATCGCCGCTTCCCTGGTCTTCATTTCCGTCTCCAGTCGGAGCTTCGTCTGCACAGAGTCGTGCGCACGCAGCGCCTGGTTCAAGTCCACGACGTTGCGGCCGCGCTTGAGCGGCATCACGTTCTCTTTGGACGCCTCCCACTCGAAGTCATCGGTTTTGCGCTTGCGGCTGGAGAGCGCCGGGTCCTCGGACGTTCGTGCGGTCGGCATGGACAAAGCGGAAATGACGCTGCGGGCTCGTTGGCGATTCCGCACTACTTGTAGCGTTTGTCGCGCGTTACACTTGATTTCGGTATGTGGCAAGCTGATCGAGTGCGGAAGGGTCGGTCGGTGCAACCAGACCATCACTCTCGGCTACACTTGTAATTGGTATGTGGTAGTTTTGTGCACCTGTTATTTGCGCGCCATTCAAATATTTAAAACTGGGATCAATTTGCGACGGTACGGCAACATAAGCTGATTACTTTTTCTATTTTGGCACCCGTCGACTGCTTTCGCATTCAACAGTCAGTTTAACGAGGGAAAGAGAGTGTCTGCCGTCGTGTCCCAGCAATCGACGGCAACAATTTAGAAGCCGCCAGGCTATTATCATTGGGTCATTTAAGAGCGCTTGATTGGGAGCGAAGCGACTCATGATCCGAGATCTGTCGGTCCACGTCCGTTGATGCAGCAGCAGCAGTAACCACCTCACTACACTCATGCCTACAATAGGTTCGAGACTACGGTAGCTTGAGAGGGGTCGGACATGTTGCTGAACGTAAGAATGAAGGTGTCGTAGAAGATATCGGACACTTGCACAAAGACTTTGCGCTTTTTCTCGGTGAAAATAGGGTACCCTATGCGACGGGTAGCTGCAACACGTGCACACTGCCGTCCTGCTCTGCTGATATCGGTGTCACTATGGTGATATCCGTATATAAACGCTAGCTTCGAGATGTCGTCCTCTTGTCGATATCTTGTAACTCTTTGTTTGTAAGAAAGAGCTTTTGGTGCTGGCAAATTAAGCAGCACAAGAATCGTGTTAGTTGATTCTATATTTCGACTGAAAATGTCGTGGATGTTATCCTGTCTAGGCCCTCTCCAGTTCCACGCATGTTGTATAGATAATGGCTTTCACTCCCTATAGATAACTTGCACAAGCCGTCGCTGCACTAAAATACCTCATCGTTTTGGCTGGTCGGCATAGGAGGCCTAATGAGTATCTTTGGAGAAGCATGAGGCAGGCGTTTTTGGTTAAGCCTCGTTTGTTTCTATGGTTAAACTGGTTGTTAGCATGGTCTTTCACATCGCTTGTCGTTTGACTTTGGTGCTAATATTGCACGCTGCATAGTGCATGGACACCGAGTGTAGACAGTATGGAGTCACACAAGTCGTGATGGTCGACGTTTGTTAAGGATGTAAGAGAAACATACCATTTTGGTGTAGCTGCAAGCCTGTGTGGGATCTCTGGGCCCTGCAAATTGGGCTGTGTCACCTGCCACCAGTTGCAATCCCTCGAATTTCGCTGCTGTCATGCACCGTAGCTGTTCTCGTGGAGATTGTCCAGCGTGCGCACCTTATACCTCGATCAGTTAATGAGAACGATGATGACACAGTTCGTTGCCGAAGGGAATCGACAAGGTGAAAGGATTGTTGCTTGCGCACCTCCGCGAGAACAGCACAACAAGCAGTTGAAAGTTATGGTGATGCTTTGCGCATGCCACCTCCACGCAAGTGCGTGTATCACGCAGAATATATTGTTGCTGAGTTCATCGTCGAGTAAAGCGAGAGATTTCAATCGGATCACACTCCACAAGCAAGCAAACTTAAACACGAATAGTTCTCTTTGTCGAGCGTCAAAGCTACGCTTGTATGTGAGACACAAACCAAATCGCCACTGGTGAAGCATCGGCTAACAAAAGAGTGGCAGCAACTCGCTGGTTGCGACAACAAATGAGCGTGGTTGTCCGAACCGATGCCTTGCAAACTGGTAGAAAGTAAGGCCATTACGAACAGCGAAGCGAGAGATCACGTTGGAAGAATTATGTTGAGTTCAGACACGTAGTAAACAAGAACTCTGTCTCGAAAAAAGCGATTCAGCATGAGAACGAAAGGACGCAGAAACAAGTGTGTTAACAGTGGCTTGCTGACGAACGAGGTCATATACACGGCGGGTGGTTCAAGGGCAAGATTGCATCAGTGGGGACACAGTGACACTAACGGCGCGTCGAAACGGATGTGGTAAGTTCGTAGATGATTTTGACCTCGCGTTGTTCACGAAGCAGCCTCTCGTCATATATCATTCCTCATGGCTACAGACAAGCATACTGACTTGACACTAGCATCGGTCTTACGTGCTTGCCGCATGTTTTTGAAACACTTAGGAGTGCATACCTTCAGTATGGCATGCGATGAGTCGTGCAGGGTCTTTCGCGACCGCTTGTAGGTGTATACTGTATCATAAACAGTCTATGCAATCAGGTGGATACTCGAATTTGTGCCGTGAAGTAGTCGTACTACAGAAGAGTGGCGACACTCGTACTCGAGATAAAAGTGAGCCAGGGCCCGACAAACAACACAACGAACGGATGCTACTATGTCAAGAGCGCTGTACGAGCTGAATACAGCAATCTTACTATCACGAGCAGCCCGATATCCAATCGAGCAATAGACTTTTGCGAGCAAGTTTCCTGCGACAAGTTACAGTGGTAACGTAGTCCTGTAATAACCGCTCTGTCGTTCAATTGAAGGGGTGCTCGCACTTGTCGAGGTCCGCCCGGACTCTTCTGGATTTACATCTAGCAAGTCTATCAGTAAAGTTATTGTCATCGTCCATGGCAAGTAATAACCCGTACGTAATCACGATGTTGAGTTTCAGCGATCAGTAGAGCTAATTTGACTGAACCCAAGCGACGCAACGTCTCCGGATAATCAAGCAACGATACAGCATAGCAGAGCATCGAAGGTACCACTCGTATCCGGTAAAGTACCTCTTCATAGTGCTCGATCCACTCTTTCACCAATGTTGTGTATCCATCTATCTCTGTACCCATCGCGCAGCCACCCATTTCAATAAACTAATCACTACCTCGTGACCACTAGAATCATGACGCTGAAGCTGCAAGGAACATTTACGGCGCTCGTAACGCCTTTCACGGAGGATGGTGGTGCCGTGGACTACGTCAAGCTGCGGGAGCTAGTAGAGTGGCAGATCCAGGAGGGTATCAATGGGCTTGTACCTGTACGTCATTGCAGTATCATAAATAATTTCTTAGTTGTTCCTTTAGCTCCTTATTAGATACTAACGACAATGTACTGCAACAGATGGGTACGACAGGCGAGTGCCCCACGGTCTCGCATGAGGAGCACGACCGCGTGATCGCAGAAGTAGTCGCTACAGTCAACGGACGCGTCCCTGTGATTGCTGGCACAGGTTCCAACAGCACGGTGGAGGCGCTGCGACTCACGCGTGCAGCAAAAGAGCATGGAGCTGATGCCTGTCTAGTGGTGTGTCCATACTACAACAAGCCGACGCAGAAGGGCTTGTACGCCCACTTTAAGGCTGTGGCTGAGGTGGGTCTACCCGTGGTCGTGTACAACATTCCGGGTCGGACGAATGTCAACCTGTCGCCTGAGACCATAGCAGAGCTCTACAAGCTGCCCAACATTGTAGCCATCAAGGAATCTACAGGCTCGCTGGACCAGGCCATGGAAATTGCTGCCCTTTGCGACATCACGATCTTATCCGGCGACGATAACCTGACGCTGCCACTCATGGCAATGGGTGCCACGGGTGTCATCAGTGTGCTTTCGAACGCATGTGAGTTATAGCGCTCAAGATGACTTGTTGTTGAGATAGAAGCATGAAACTCACGCTATGTCTGGAAACGTATTTGAGCAGCTCCCAAAAAGGTGCTGGCCGTCACGGAGCCGATGCTTAAGGGGGACTACGCCACTGCTCGCAAAGCTGCTTTCGAGAACGTACGTGGAAGCAGCAATGTGAATCTTTATCTTAGTAAGCAGTGCTGACTCAGGATGCTATTTGTTTCGTGCTCGCGTTGCTGTTTACGAACAGATCTTTCTTGTCAAATCGCTTTTCAGTGAAGCTAACCCGCAGCCCATCAAAAAGGTGCTGCAGCTCATGGGCAAGTGTTCGCCTGCCGTACGCGCTCCTCTGGTCGAGTGCGAACCATCGACTATTGAGAACCTCACGAAATTAGCCAAGGAGCACAAGCTTATCTAAAGCAGCTGCAAAGAGACTGCGGTTCCAGTATACCCACGAGTGCGGTAACATGCTACTTTGTATTCAACTGGTCGCAATACTACTGGAACATGCAAAATGGTGTTGTTGATGGTTGCTCGGACGTGTGGTCATCAGCGAAAAGCAGTTGTGTTTTGGCCATCGACTCATGATACATTGGTATTGACTACAAGGCGATGACCGGACGACAGACGCAAGAACAAATCACATCCTTCACTCACTCACATGGGAACCCGTCATAACTAACCCTGCCTCGTTTCCAGGCAGGTCAAAACACATTGAAACACTGGCCTAGTACTTGCTAAAGCTGTTGGAGCTGTCCAGGTTCGAATCGACGCTACAGCCGCTGATGCGAGAGCTCCCTCGACTGTAGGAAGACATACCGGAGCTGTACGAGTCTGTGCTCGAACACGATGCTCGGAAACCGTATGAGTCGACTGACACCTCGCTCTGTAGTCGAGATTCGCCCATTGCTTCTAAAAAGCCCGTGGCGCGAGAATCCTCACTTGCACGCGAGTCTTCCGTTTCACGATAACCAGTGGTCGAGCGTAGCTCGTCATTGAAGTGCGATCCTACCATCGAATCGTGCTCTCTTGATCCCGTGGCGCTTGAAGCGTTGTCGACTGATGACATGCTCGTCATGCTAGAACCACCGATACCACCAACTCCGCGAGTCATTGTTTCAGCTTGCTCCGTCGATTGCAAGCGGGAGTCCATTTGGGACGACATCGAGTCATTCCAATCACCAGGCTGCAGATACTTTTTCTGACTCGCCGATACCAGTGAGTCACCAAAGTGAGACATAGACGCGTCGCTCCGGGCGACGCTGACGTACGAGGAAACTCCTGATGTGTTACTCATGCGGTAAGCATCGATTTCAGCCTCGTTCGGGTGTCCTGCAGATCCCGCAATACCATAGCGAATGTCTTCCGAGTACTTATCAGTGTCCAAGCTGCTCTTAGGGAGCGAATGCATAGAACCATCGGCAATCGAGCTGGCCTTCGATCCATTCTCGAATGCAGCCACGTTGTCGCTCATCATGTTGTCATTTGCCTTGCTGTCAGTATTGCGGGCCGAGACGTTTGCGACATACGTCAGGTCGATATTACCACCAGTCTTGCTATTGGGAACGCTGTCATTCATTTCACTCACCACACAGGGCGAGTCCAGGTCAAACGCCTTGTTCGCATTTGCACGCTGTTGCTTGCGGCGACGGATCATGAAGATGAACCCGGCGAGAACCGCAATACAGATACCCACGATCACACCAATAATCGCAATGCCGCTTTTACCAAAGACGCCACCGCCTTTGGACGTCGAAGCTGACTCGGTCAGTCCCGACGGTTCTGTCTCCTTGTCGCCCGTCTGGTTGGCGCCTTCGTTCGGACCACCAGAATTCGGGGACTCGGTCGTCTTCTTCGTACCAGAATCGGTCTCTTGATGTCCGTGTAGGTCCGACTGCAATCCCTTCTTAGAAACTTCATCATCTGAGCTCGTCGTGTTCAAGGAGCGGTTCGTTGCAGGCGACGTCACATTGGAAACACCTAAAGAAGACGAAGGGGCCGAAGTTAGCGGCGGAGATGTTGCAACAGGTGGAGAAGTACTAGATGACCCAGTAGATCCCGAAGCCGAGTCACTACCCAAAGCAGAAGTTGCTACGCTACCTGAATTGGATGTCGACGAGGACGACGTGGCTTCCACGACGCTGATCTTCTTAAAGACAACGTACTCTGTTGCCGCAATATTGAGCGAGGGGTCACCTGGGAGGGCAACAAGACCCACAATAACATAGTCACTAGCTGCAGAAAGCGTAAACGTGTTGGTCTCCAGTGCCAGTAAGCCGTCCGGGGCAAAGGGTCCAGCTCTCGTGCCGTCAGCTCCTGTTGAAGTCCCGCCTACGTTCGTGGCACAATTAGTTCCCGCCGTACAGGCGAATAACGCCGAAGTCGTCACCGCTCCGGGGAGTTTCGTGACGGGGTCAATAGCATTGGGGAAAATGCTATTGGCCACATTGGCCTGTGCTTTGGCCGCCCATTTGACTGTAAGTGGTTCGTTCACGTGGAACTCGGAGCTCGGGAACGTGAGCGTGACGCCCACGGGACAGCGGCCAGCACTTGTGCCTTCCAGCAAGTCGAACGTGAGCGCACCCACGGGCCCGTTGACGCCCATGCAGTACGTCGTCGCTCCATCCTGCGCGAATCCAGCGTCAATGTCGGTAGCTCCCGACGCTTTCAAGAGCGCGGCTGTAGCCACTGCAACTGTCGACACGACCTTCATGCGGTAAGTCCAGTGCTCAATACTGATTGACTGACTGAGAAGGAGGAAGCGGCTTTGAGGTGCTTTTAACAAGACAAGACGACGGCAGAGGCGAGCGGGTTGACTCGACCAACGGCGATGGCGATTCGATCGATCGACTTTTTTTTTGGTCGGTTGTTCGATCGTGTGTCAAGACACAGTTCTGTAAAAGAGTTGATCTTGGAATGACCACCTGGTCGGCACAACGGAAGGGACGTGCATGGACTGGAGACTGAAACGCCACGAGACTCGACTCGACTCGACTCTACACTGTGGAAGCAGAGGTTCGACTAATTCGGCTGCTGGTGCTTGCCCCAACCGCGAGTCGAAACCTACACTCGGTTCAAGAAGCCGGAAGCCGTTCGATATATCGCCACGTTGTATCGTTTCTCGAAATAGGTGGTTAGAATGTGTCCGACCGAGGGGAAGCGGGGGCTGTTGTTGTTTGGTTGCTAGAGCAAATTTTAGGTTTGGTGACTGCAAATTCGATTGGACGATCGCTGTGAGTCGATCGACAAGCAGTGCGGTACGGCTCAGAACGTGGGCATGTTGCATTATTAGTATGTGAGAAAAATAGGATCACAAAACAACCATAACAACCTTTTCAATTTTTCACGAGCTTATGGTTCTGACCAAGCTTCTGCAGAAAAGATGGTGGAGTCCATAGCGCCAGATACCTATATCCGTTCGAGCTTATCGAGACTAGCCTGAGCTGGTCGAGGATTCTGGTCACCTCGTCAAGATGTCGGTGGCTTTGAGTTTGCAAGATGCCGAATCGTGGAAAATGTAGATGACAGCCCTTGCTACCCACACGATCATCCTAGTAGTTGCTCGACATTTGCACGCGATCACGCGCGCATTTTCTTGTGTCTCGACTTTATTGGACGACATTGAGAGGTTTTCCATGGTACACGGCTTTACAATTGCATGGCGACTCCGAGCTCGCTAGCGTATACCAAGTAGTATGACAATATTTGCTTGTGAAGCAGTTCCCTGCTTCCGCTTCACGTATGCACACTGTACTCCCTCGCAAGATAGTTGGAGCGACTACTGTATCGTTATTGACCGCGCTGATCATCATAGTATAGCAACTTCCGGCGCCAAACGCGGTCCTAGGCTTAGCAACAACACATAGTCTCATTGAAGATTGGCGCATCGATCATTTAGTGAACAGAAAACTGGTCTATGTCGGACCAGCAAACTTTGTACAGAACACTGTTGGTCACAAGCAAGCGACGCCTAGTGGATAGTTCAGTGTGATGAACACCGGTAGTGTGGACTGTACTCTTGAGCGAGGGCAGGATCGGTACGGTACAAGGTCCTCGTGTGTTACATGCGACCGCATTTTCCCTCCACAAGCAGACCGTTGTATGTTTCATTACACAAACTGCGGGAGCATTGCAAATAAATTGTCGGTCAACTGTCAATCTGTACAACCGCCGTTTGTACGCAGATACTCTTCGTACAACTCTTAACGAGCTAGGGGATAAAATCTGCTGTTTCAGCTCCACGCACCACGCGTTACGCAATAAGTTCATAAAGGCGTGCAAACGCAGAAAAAGGCATCTTGCTCGGTTTCTTGTTTCACGTACTGGACAGTTGCCCACATGATATCGCAACCTTGCACGAGTCCGCCGCTCATGAGCACGTACATCGTTAGAAGTCGTGCATAGAGTGCTTATTATCACGCTGCACTCATTTGGCACAAGCGTGGCACCCCGATTCCAGTGCCAAGTGACTGCATAATGCTCAAGAACATTCACATCCTGCATACAGCGGAGCCCATCTAGCCGTACCAGCGGTTTTTCAGTCATCCATCCATAACGAGGCTCATAGCATTAGCGCACAAGCGTTGGACTGCTCGGGAAAAAACTTGCAGACATCCATGCGAGGGTGTATCGTTCTACCCTATTTTGACTCGTCGTTACGTCATGATACGCACACGTGGAAGGTACTAACTGGTAAAGCAGAGCGTTTCCTTGACGACAGCCTTGTCGTCTTATTGCAATAATGCATTTGATTGCGGGACGTTTGCCATGGGCTCCGTTGCTGTTGTCGTAACGTCGTGTGGTCGCTATTATCATTTTTATATTCACGTACTACAGCACTTGGCTTACCGGTCGATGTCGAGCTCATGCCAATTATTGAGCTTTCAGCTTGTTGCTCAGGATGAACTGCGATATCCACGAACACTTGACGGTCTGGATCTGAAAGAAAACCACGGCCAGCTTATCGTCTCGTCTTGGAACTCTTGAAATGTACCAGCCGCCTCATTTGCGGGCACGACTGCCCGTCTGGTGAGGCCCCAGACATATCATGCTGTCGTGCGTCCTAGACACTGAATGCATCGCATCGCGGCCAGTTCCATCAAGAGCAGTCCGTCGTGTCTCGTTTGTGCCTGGATGGTGGTAAACGGCTGTGCTGGTCGTGCTCACCGCGCCATGCTTTCGGAAAAGAGTGAACTCCTGTGCTCATCCCGATACGTTATCGGTTGGATCGACCGGCTTCCCGTGCAAAAAAAAATGCTCTAGTGATCAAGCTTCGCGAGGGTGCTTCCACTTGCTTGCTGGTCTGTTTCGTCTGAGGGCTAGTCGACCAAATGAAAATCTATGCTTTTCAGAAAGAATATGACAGTGGACAGCAAGCGTCGTTGCAGTTACCGGCACAGTAGAAGGAAGACCATCTCGCACGAGTCTCCTTCACAGTCAAACTTCAGCCTCCACAGTAACTCGTTCGCGCCATCTCTGACCGTTGTTCTTTCATTCAAGTTGTCGCATCGATCGTCACACGAGTCTTGTTGTACTGAATGAGTTGTGTCGCTCCGATGACTTGAGTTTATCGCTCGTCCACGACGTCTTCAGCAATCCTTGACGTCAGCGAAACTGACCTTATTGCTCTCGCTGACTTGTCTCGTTGATGTCATTTACGCAATAGCTACTACGTCTACAGTGCTGGCCTTCTTGGTTTGTGACGACGTTGCTCGGCGACACTGTTTCGTCGCCAGGAACTGTAGACGGCTAAACGGATATAACTGAAAGCACCCGAACACTATTAAAATCCGCCTGTATTTGCAATCTGCATCGTTGTGTTCTGCTGGTAGCTATGGTTGATTGATGACATGCACACTACTTTTGCGTCGGAGCTGTTGTGTGGAATACGACTATGTTCAGCTTACGTCTGCAACGGAACATACAAATTATCGCTAGTAGTGTTAGAGCGACTTGGTTTGTCTTGGCTTGGTGTCTTTATCGTACGTTACATCTCAACCATCGCTGCGTCGAAAGTTGGTAAACGAGTTTGACACCTCGATTAAATTGGTACGTAACACGGTGGCAACAACCGCTGTGTGGTCTGCCTCTTGATTTGTGGCAATCTTACTCCCTTTAATGGACCAAGTCGAGGAAGACCACTTCAGAGATAAAGCAACGCACTTCCGAGTGGCTGCTACGAATGATACTTCCACTTGTCACGGAAAATCATCGAGTTTGAGGGTACCAGTACTTCCCTGTATATTTCAATCACAGCTAACTCTTTATTCGAGCGCTTTTTCGGCGAATATTGATCCAAGTCTGGCAAACTGTGTCGACACGAGGCTCAGCAAATGTGTTCCGCTTCGTAATGGATCGTAATGTTCATAACATGGTCAGTCACTACCTATACAAAGGTGAAGGAACAACATCGCGTGTCTGAGCTGCTGTTTTTTCCTCAATGTCTTGTAATTAACGCAGGTCGCGACTGAAAGGGCATCAACGAGAGACGACAGCAAGATGAAGGGTGTAGCAAGATGAGCGAAGTCGTAGTGCTCCTAGTTCAGTCATTCTTCGCTTCCCTCTTCACGTTTTAGGCTAGTCTGTTTTTATGTTGATGCATCGCATGTCAGGAAGGTACCGGTCATGCGATTAGAATTGTTGTATAACATCAGTGTGCAGAAGTCGCGCCGGTGTACGCTTTGCCTGAAAGGAGCGGTCGTTGAATTTGACACCACGTATTTGGTGCTATTCTTGTCGGATTGACGCGCTAGCTGGTTGTCAGGTTTGTAAGTAATATGTCAAGTCGTTTCGTCAAAGGAGAGATGATATTTGCCCCGATTAGAGTCTGAGTTGCTGAGGCGCAAAAGTACTTCTGACATGTTTGCTACGTCAAATGAGTCGCCATGGAAGAGAACACATTTGTCAGAGTGCTCCAGTAACCCGACAGAATGCCCAAAAGTCTATGACGACATCCACGATCGTTTCAACGTCACGACGCGAGGCCCGGGTAACCGAGCCACCGCGATAAGAGATCTGCCCCACGACTGGCATCTAGTAACCTCTCAACTGTCTTTGGTTGTAAAAAAGGATGTCAAGATATTTCCGAATGATGGATAGCATATCAAGCTACGAGACCATCATAGCAAGGTCCGTACAACGATACACAGTGCTGCTTCCACGCAATTTTTCTCTTCGCATAGTTCCATGCATACCACAATGCGTAGCTGGTCGATAAATATATCAAACATCGATGACAAAGTGTTCCCACCTCAAGCAATATGACATGATCAGCTCATTTGACACGGAAATGGACGGCAAACGCATTTGCGTCAAGACCAAGTAGTTATGTGAGAAGAGAAGGAGGAACCCAGTGAGGTTCGATACCGTTAGTTCGGGCGGAGTGCTCAACTTCAGTATATTTAGGTACAATTTACGTCAATGTAGCGATGTCTCAGGAACGGTTTAAGGTTTGATATCATACAGTAGATTATCATGTCCACTTGCGTTGGCGCTAACGAGCTTGGTAGGGTCACAGGATCCACAGCGTGAGACTTGAAGTAGAGATTGAAGCGAATTACATAAACGACAATTTATGGTTGGAATCTCCCCAGGTTTCTCGAGAGACCAACAGTTTGTGGTCTATGCTTGACAGCGGGTATTGATGTGATCTACAGGATCACTTATTGTTATGCTAAGTCACACGCTACTACGCTGTGAACCAGAATACAAATCTTGAGTGACTGCGTTATACAGCCGTGACAGTATCCGACACATGCTTCGTCACGCATTTTTACTGGCATCAATGCTGTCCTGTACAATTTGGCAGCACTTCTTGACACGAATGCTGTGCTTGAACGGCAAAGTTGAGTTATACTCCGAAGTGACGAGGATAAACTTTATTCAAGAGGAAGAAAAAGGTTTGGGATCTTACGCGTAGTGGGTCATTGAAACACGATCATACATAATACTGCTATTGCTAACACGCGATTTAAGGTAGGCAATGGTAGATGAAGGGCGTCCAACATCGGTTTGTATCTACTGTGAAGTCCCTTCGGAAAGTCTCTGAATAAAAGATGAAAGGGACTCAAATAGAGTTACGTGAAGTGGGGTCTTCATTATCTTTATCAAAGATACCCACGGACAAGCTTACTATGCTCGCTAGAACTTGGTATATGGGATGTGTGGGCAAACACGACGTATGCAGGCATTGCACGGAGAGACGGAGTGAAGTACAAGCTGAAACGATGGCGATGCCGCAGCAGGCGCATCACTGTCCCTGCAACATAACGATTTTGTTCTGAACGATGCAGTACGTTATGTAAGAGACGTACTGAAGATGCGCGGCTTCTGAGTACGCTATCCGTATCGACTTACATATGCGCTGGAGAATTTGTTATCTCAACGCGTTATGCGAGAGGCAAGAGAACGACGCCCAATTAGCTGCGCAAGAATCTTTTATGCCTTCTGCAAATACATTTCTGCCGCAGTTGACACAGACGTGGCACTAAAAGTCACGATTGCAAGTTACCAGCACGCTTTGGCAAAAGAAAATCTTGTCGTACACTATAACACACGCATCTCGACCACATCACATGTTGCTAGTCTTCTTGTCCGCTGATCTATCTGCAATGAAATTAATTACACTGTCCGTAGAAGTTGAATATCAAAACGTATATTGTCACCTCTCATGCCGTGTAAGGAAACACTAATGCAGCAGATTATGGGCCATTGCACTCCTGTAATACTGTTCTACCGCAAGTATCTCATGCTCTCCCATATCCTTGGTGAGGAAATCGGTAGGCAAAATCTTTGGCGTTTCGTTCCTCCAACGTACGACGAGATCTGACCCAACATTTTTGGCGAATTCGGACACCCCCTCCCATTTTAGTACCATCAGCGTGAGTTGGCCGTCGCCAACGTTATTTCGTAGATACGTGAGCAGATCCATTTTGCCAAGCGGATACTCGACGTAATACGCTACAAAATACTGATCCAGAGCAACCAGATTTTCGTACGTGAAGCCCGTTGACCTCAGGTTGGACAGCCCGAGCCATTCAAAAACTTTATCGACCGGTATTCTTCTGTCCAGCCACCACGTCAGCATCGATTTCTGCAACTGCTCTGCCTTTGACGCGATGTTAGGATTCATCCTCGCGTAGAACAAGAGAGGCGCGAGTTTGGCCGCGCCACCAAAGACTATCAACAATGGATCCAGCAGGTTCTTCATATCATCTGCCATCTCCAGGATGTCTTGGCAGAACGCCGCAGACGATTTGTCTTTGCCTATCTTCTGCTTGATGAAATGTTCAGTGACGCCACTGGGCAGCTTTGTTTTCACCAGTGTAATCATCGCGAGTTCGCTGTCGCCGAATTTGCCTCTTAGGTACGTAAACACATCTATATTGGCATGACCCTCGCTGTTGCATTGTAAAATGTATTGCGCTAGAACATCCAGATTTTCGTACGTGAAGCCCGTTGACAGCCCGAGCCATTCAAAAACTTTATCGACCGGTATTCTTCTGTCCAGCCACCACGTCAGCATCGATTTCTGCAACTGCTCTGCCTTTGACGCGATGTTAGGATTCATCCTCGCGTAGAACAAGAGAGGCGCGAGTTTGGCCGCGCCACCAAAGACTATCAACAATGGATCCAGCAGGTTCTTCATATCATCTGCCATCTCCAGGATGTCTTGGCAGAACGCCGCAGACGATTTGTCTTTGCCTATCTTCTGCTTGATGAAATGTTCAGTGACGCCACTGGGCAGCTTTGTTTTCATCAGTGTAATCATCGCGAGTTCGCCGTCGCCGAATTTGCCTCTTAGGTACGTAAACACATCTATATTGGCATGACCCTCGCTGTTGCATTGTAAAATGTATTGCGCTAGAACATCCAGATTTTCGTACGTGAGGCCCATCGACCTCAGGTTAGACAGCCCGAGCCTTTCGAAAACTCCATCGATTTGTACTTTACTCTCCATCCATCTTGCTATCATTACTTTCTGCATATTTTCTGCATTTTGCCAACTTTGAAGGCTCTTTTTCGCGATCGACAAGAGAGGCGCGAGTTTGGCCTCGCCACCAAAGGCTGCCAACAACGGATCCAGCAGATTGACATGGAAATCTACGTTCACTAGGATTCTGCCAACGATATCTTCAGCCGTTTGTCCTATGTCACGCAATTGCCTGACAAAGCTTCGTATATCCACGTTGGCGCGTTTGTATGACATTGCGTTTTCCTTCAGTATCACCTGTACACATTTGTCGTCTCCTAAGCTCCCTCTTAGTACAGTAACGAAGTCTGTCTTGTGATCAGGAAATTCCTTGTTAAAATCGAGAATATATTTTTCCATAGCACCCCTGGTCTCATCAGTCAGACTTTTAGCCATCTGAAGTCCGAGCTTGTCAAAAACCATGTTGGGGGATTCTTTATCCTTTATCCACTTCATTCGCATCAATTTCAGGAACCGTTTTGCTCCAGGTCTAGTGTAACGATCCCAACTACTTGCTTCGCTCAATACAAAACGAGCTAATTCGGCACCCCCGCCAAAGATTTCCATCAGCGTATCAAGTGACTCACTTGGTTCAGATTTCTCCCAGTCAAGCTCGCTGACAAGGCGTTTTAGGTCAGCAAAGTCAGAATTTATCGTTGCTGACTGCTCCATCTCAAGAGTCTTTTTCTCCATTTTCCTCTTGCTGAAGAACGCCAACATGATTCTTCTGCGGCTGTTTCCACCAAATCGCATAGCTCTCTGAACAAATCGACGTGCGGCCTCTATCTCTGAACGTCGCGAAATCATTTTTTCCAAGCTCTCAGTGTTCAGATCCTTGACAGATGACTCCACAAGATGGGACTCAATATCTTGCAGTCGGTTCCAGGCTTCTTTCATCGGTATGGGCGCGTTGTGACCGACAGGTAACGTTTGCATGACTTTTTCAAGAGCCAAGTTGCCCATGTCTTTCATTTTTTCAGACACGAATGAGACCACGTTTGGCGGCACCCTCTCCTCATTACTAGTAGTATTGTACGCACTCCCGACACCACTGACCAGGACGCTGTTTAGGTCACGGACACCGGAGCGAACACTTGTTAAAGCATTCACTTCCATCTTGTTGAGGTCAGCATTACTGGCCGGAGCGTTGGCTTCCGTCTCGTTGAGATCAGCATTACCGTCCGCGACATTGACTTCCGTCTCGTTGAGGTCGGCACTACTGGTGGGGGCGTTGGACTCAGTCTTGTTGAGATTGGCGGAACTCATGGTGCACGTCAGTGGTGCAGCAGTGCTCAGGAGAACAAGAGGACGGAGGCGCATCTCTCACTGGTACACTCGATTCCAGATAATTAAGCGATGGTCGTAGATACGAAAACGGGACCCGCGCCGCAGTTCAATCAATGACTTTGGTCGGGAAACGAGACAGCAAATTGGATACGTACAGTGGTTTGCGGGCTTTCGTAGTAGCCGTAGTCCTCAGCCAGTGAATTTTGTTTAATCTCCAGTATCGGCTTCGTACCTAGCCACAATGAGAAGTCATTTTATTAATGTATACTAAATAGAGGAGGAGGACTAATTTACGCACAGACGTCTTCATAAATAGTCAGAAGTACTAAAATAAACAATACAGCTCTCTTTCCCGTTAAGTAGGGGCAGAGAAACTGAAAGAGAATTGCGCTTCGGTTCAGGCCGATAATTGGTCCTGAAAATCATCATCTATCGCTGCGGCCGTATAGACTAAATACGCGAAATGGAATCAAAGTGTCAAAGCATAGCCATTTGAGCGCCGGCACCTTCAGT
This sequence comes from Hyaloperonospora arabidopsidis Emoy2, assembly GCA_000173235.2. Taxonomy (NCBI): domain Eukaryota; phylum Oomycota; class Peronosporomycetes; order Peronosporales; family Peronosporaceae; genus Hyaloperonospora; species Hyaloperonospora arabidopsidis. The sequence continues at coordinate 38,703 of JH598621.1, read as the reverse complement.
GTAATCCCATACAGAGCTGGGGATCATATCTGTCGTTTCAGCTCCACGGACCACGCGCTCGCAACGACTTTGTAAAATCGTTTAAGCGCAAATAATGGCATCGTACGTGTTTTCTTGTTTTACGTACTACCGGTCGCCCACATGGTAGCATCAGCATAATCTTGCACATGTCCGCCATTTATCGCGTAGGCGTTTGCTAGACCCATAGGAAGTTGCCGCTTCTGGTGCCAAACGACTTCGTAGTGCTCAAGAACATTCACATTCTGTATGCAGCGGGTCCCATTTAGCCGTACCGCGGTTTTCCGGCCACCCATTATGACGAGGCTCCCAGCATTAGCGCACAAGCTTTGGACTGCCTTGTGAAAAGCATGCAGACATCCACTTGCGAGGGCGTATTATTCAACTGTGTTCGAGCTCGTCGTTATGTCATGACTCGCAGCGATTGCAGCGGATCACCCACATTTACTTGTAAAAATGAACGTATCCAGGATCTTCCAAGGTGTATCTCTAGAATAGGCTCCGCAGCGACACTATATCGAGCACAGAAATGTCATTCAGCTTTCAATCCCTGTTCTTCAATTTGCCTATCTCGACAAGTAGAAGGGCGATTGCGAGTATGTCGAACCCCTCCTTCAAGTAGCTTACTTACCAATGGCTTACTTTGATAAGAAGCAGAGGTAGATCACGGAATAGGCACAAATTGACACACTCCAAGCTAAGTATCAATCGGTTACCGGTCGTTTGGCTGTGTTTTCTGGCTGAAGCTTTAGCTGCATTTACAGGAGGCATAACCGAAATGGTGTGCCTCCGCAGTAGTCGCGGTTCAAGCGTGGGGCTCGGCTTCCAACATGATCCACCGGTTACAACAGTTGTTGTAGATCGTTTGACTATTCTTCATATCTTGTGCGGAACTATCCATTTGCGAAAGTCTGACAAACACTAGCGTGCCAGCAGTGCGTTTATCTTGCGTCGCCGGGCTGCAACGGCTGTAAGAAACATGACAATAGTCTCAACAAACTTGACTGTTGCGTCGCTACTCACGCTGCTCATTGTAAATCGATGACGCTGAAGGCATAACTTTCGTGCTTGTCCTGCTTGGAGCGGACCTGTAGGCTTAAACTTCAAATGGTGGTATTGATTCCAGAATGGATTGCTTATCCTACTGCACTTTGCGCTACTTTTCGTTCAGATTGCTTGTCATCATATTTACTGTCAAACCATTCCTTCCGTACTTCACAAGGATTGTCACCTTGTTGCTCAGCACGCAGCTTTGTGCTGCTGCATGTCCGACTGTGCGCTCGATTTAAACCACTCTGCAAGCAACCTGCTGATCGAATCGTCATCGCACTCGATACATCGATCGGGTTCGGGGCCTCAGCACTCATGTGCGAGGCGAAGAAGCTGTGAAAACGTTAAACAGCCTGTGCTTCGAAACCATAAAACCAACACTACTTCATGATACTGGTGTTCTAGTCACCGCAAGTGCTCGGCTACTCGACATGTGCTTTGTCATGTTCAGCTAGTTCGGTCACACGGCCGTCGTCCGTGCACTACTGTGATATGATGCTTGGTGGCAACAGCTACGGCCACGACAACCAGCAATCCGCCACGAGAACTTAATCAGAGTAGCTCTCTCCAACCAACTGTTCCGGCCGGCGTCAACAGTGAGCAAAACTCCATCCACCATCACCTCCCTATAAAAAACTCGTAGCAAATACAGTCGATGCTCAGCAAAGTCCAGGAACGTGTTGTTCTTATTCGTTTACAACTTCCAGCTCCAGCTACTTAGCGATCTCCGTCCTTCGAGCTGTCTGACATGATGCAACGCATGCACCACCCCTGCCTCAACACAGTCTACGCTTTATTTGCGCTTCTTCTCCTCCCACTTGTACAACCCGTAGCATAGTGTAGCTCCAGTACCCGTTACTACCACAGAATTCCGTATTGCGGACCACTTGCCACCTATACCCGCGCCATACATATCTCGTCATACTTTCCACCCCACCAAATCCTCACACTACATCACGTACGTATCAGAAGCGATGGCAAGCCCACCACGGCAACTACACCTGCTGCCGCCATCTCCGGATGCTCGCGTCGAAAAGCGTTTGCCTTCACCAGCTCTGCACAACCAAATGTAACATCATCCAGCAATGCACACAATCATGGATTTGTACAATACGAACAACTACAACCACTACAAACGCTACTGACGCTCTTGAACGCCATCCAGTGCGCTCTTCACAGGCACCAATTGGTCATCCGCGAGCTTCTTGGCCTCTTGCAGCTGCTCTCGAGCCGCGTAGAGCTTCACATTCAACGCTTCTCGCGCGACTCCCACGTGCTTTCGCAGCTCTGTCCCCTCGTCTCCATCTGCGCGTTTGTACACGTCCACAACGGGCGCTACCGTGGTCGTCGTAGCCGCCCACGCCTGCTGTGCGGACTCTTCCAGCGCGTGACGAGCTGAGCGCGTGAGCTCCTTCACGTGGTCCACTTCACTCTGCAGCACCCCCCGCGCCTGGTGCAAAGGGCTGGACGCTGCGTCGTGCATGACCTTGGACACGTCAAACTCCAGCTGCTTGGACGCGTCGTCCCCCGGTTTCTTGTCGACGGCCATCGAGAATAGATGATGAGTGAACGTGGTGTGCTGTACACACATTTAGTGCACCACACAGTTCGGGGATGCCACCATTTTTTGGGGATCCTGATCACTGAAACGAACACGAACGTGCTTGATGTAGTCCACATCACTCCATGACGTCCACCACATCACTTTGTTACGTCTGCCACACCACTCACAGTCGAGAACGACAAAGACAGAGTCGATAATGAGAGCAGCGGAGACACAGTGGGCGCGTGCGCTGGCAGTACTCACCGAGCGCGAGTTCCCGTCTTCGAGGGGACTAGACACGCGTATTGATGCGTACTTGCAGCTGGAAGATTTGCAGCGTCTAGAAGACTCGGAGGATTCCGTTACGCAGCTGCGAAAACAGCTGCCGCCGCTTTTGAGCGAGGTGCGCTTTGATTTACAGCAGACGGTACATCGTGACGTGCGACTCGCGGCGCTGAAGTGTCTCTCATACTTTATGCACCATCGGAATCTGATCTCTGTCTTCTCAGATGTCCACTTGGTGTGCTTCTTTGGGGAATTGATGACTCTATTGTTTACAACACAAGATCAGTACACGTACAAGTTGTGTATCTACTGCCTGACAACGCAAAACGTCTCACCTGAAAGGCACAAGTTCTTGGCGCGCACTGTTGAAGCGCTGGTGCAGGCGGTGGTGAACCCGTTTAAATCGCGTGCAAGTACGTGGGTTGAAGAGGGAATATGAGAGAACGAAGACGAGAGTAATGTAGAGACTTAGTGTTTTATTTGTGCTCGTAAGTTGAAGTGCAGGCACTGAAAGGACTTCATTTGCTTTGGGTGAAATACCCTGATCAACTTGGCACGGATGGGACGATCTTGAGTATCTATGTACGTCCCGTTACCAGTCGACTATCGAGTCGCGAGACGTCGACGAGAACACAAGCGCGACTGGTTCTCGAAGAAATGAGCAAACACTCGGCAAAATGGTCACACGAAACGCTGAACATGGCGCAGGACTGTATAGAGGAGTATGCGCTGCCTGTTATGAAGTCGCACGTGGATTGTCGTCGCCTGAAAGACGCGATGAGTCTGTGGAAATTGATTTTGACGTTGCTGAGGTCAAGATTTTCCTGTGATATAGGAAAGCTGAACCAGGTTTTGTACGTTGCCGAGAAATGTATGGAAGATGAAAATGCAACTGTCCGGTTGATGGCTATGCAGGCGTGGGCTCTAGTTGTGGACGTGTTCCATGATCACCAGAACTGGCTATTTAATAAGGCCGTCGTGAGTATACTGGTGTGGCCAGTAAAGCTGTGTGTTGAGCAGGAACGGTTGTTGAACATTGTGGATACTGCATTTTTGTCATGGAGAAAGATGGTAAGCATCGCAGTTCAAGACTTTAACGTCTATTGCAAAGCTCAAAAGCAATGTGCTGGGGCAGGACAACAGCGATGTGTGCCTGAATGGAAATTCTGGTATAGTGAACTTGTTATTAGTCCTTTGCTTACGCTGATAGTAAAGCGATTACCGAGCAAGTACAGTCAATCTATCCAGATTGAGCTGAAGCAGTTTATCGACTTCGCAAAAGACATGTGGGAGCCTGATGTGCCGCGATCTGGCAAAAGGGAGTCTGAAGTGACGGGATCTGGTAAAAACAGAGAGGGCCTATTCGAAAGCAATTGTATTGTTACGCTGGAAGGGTCTTCTGTGGAAGCTAGAGTGGTTGTTAAGCGTCCCGAAACGAGTCCTATAGCGGATCAAAATGTTGCTCGTTTTCGCATCACGTTGGAGTTGCTTGGTGTCGCCCTCTTGCTTAAGGACGTTTTCGGTGTTGTCCTGAGCCTGATTGAAATAACCAATAAAAGTTACGGAGAACTTATTACGAGGTATGCACATGACCTGGCAATGACCACATGGAAGGGGTTGTGCCATCGTATGTTCTCCAACAGCACCCGCGACGGAGCTCTGCCAGCGTCAAACTTAGTTTTGCGCCTTGTGCGGCAGTCAATCGAATTTTCATTTGGTTTACATCAATGCCCGGCACTTGCAGCGAAGCCTGAGCAATCCGCCGCGCCAATTGAACGTATTGGTGAGAAGGTTGACCGTCCAGACGACGCGGTGGCTGTTGTTACGTCGACAGAACTCGGCTTGGTGTGGCAACTGCAATTGCTCACTCCGCTTTTGTCAGGTATTGCATTTCCAGGAGATTTGCAAGCTGTGGTGCTTCACCCAAAGTGCAAATTATTCGATTGTATCACTCAGCGGATGCACTATCTTGAACAAAGATACGTTCAGTGTGCGACTGTGTTGGAGAAATGGCGTGGGAGAAAGCCTAGCGATCTTCAAATTGACTTTTCCGCCAGACCAAACCTGCTTACGTACCTGGTGATAAATTTACTTTTCGAGTACGCCATACATGTCGGTGATACAGGTTGCGACCATGTAGGTGGAAGAGAATCTATGTTGAAATCTTTGGATGCTGTCCTACGAAAACTTATGGAATGTATAAAGCAAAATGGCCAGGTGGAGACTCACAAGCTAAACGCTTTAGTACATTTTGTCGAGGCTAGCATAGTTGTAGCTTATAAGCATTTCGGCGATGGTAACGTTTGCAGTGTGAAGAGGAGCATGTTGGACGAGTTGGCAAGTGTTTGCACGAACTTGACGGACGACGCTGGCGAAAGTCGGCCTAGTGTGTCACTAGCGCTCAACTTGCACGGTTCTCGTGGCACTTCTGGCATCGTCGTATTCACGACCGCCAGTACGGCCGGTATTCCAAGCGATGGGTCTGACGCAGAAGAAAAGTGTGCTAACAGTGCTCCACACGAGGCTGAGTGTTTGCCAGGGTCGTTCGATACCAATATCTCCTCGCTGTGCCTCCTTGGCGGAGAGCTTTCTAATATGCCGAGTGCAAACCTTGGTGGTCATACCGCAACCTCTTCAATCGATGACCGAAAGCAGGCTCAACGAAATTCTCAGCGAAGCAGAAGTCACAGATCCGATGAATGTACTGGCTCTGATAGCGCTTTGGTAGTTTCGCGAACAAGCGAAGATGTTCAGCGAAATGATGGTGAGACTTCTGGTGCGAAGCATTCGCACGTGCAGCCCGTCAGGTCTCAATCCGCTTCAATGATCCTGCTAAATGAGCGAACCAATCGTCCGAATTTTCTTGACGTGTCACAGTGTTTATACCCCGACCTAATTGGATGCACGAAAGGGATCTCGTTACTGTATGAGCATTTGCCGAGGGCGTTCAGGCCATTTTTTTCGTTATGCGAAGTCAAAACGGTTGGTGATTTGAGTGCCTTGTCGGTGGAAAAGGTAGAAAGTTTCGGTTTAGATAAGCCTGTGAGCACCCTTTGGCGGGCGCTTGAAAACTTTAATGGACGTAAAGAATGCATGACGTTCAAGTCGAGTAATGCATTCCAAAAGCGAAGCGTTTCGACCGCTGAAGGCCCGGCAATTCTTGCGCCATGGTTGCACAAAACAGCCAAGCGCCGATTTGAAAGTGGTATCGTCTCTCTTAATTCCGAAAAGAGTAAGCGCACGAAGTCGTCATCGCTTTTGGAAGCCAGACACCGTGGAGTAGAGCCAGCGGGACAAACCCTCAAATTGGCCAACAAGTTTACGCTTGACTTTCGAACCGGTAGCACCGGTGGGACACAAATCGCCTGCCCTGGGGATGGCTCAGCGAATAGGTTGGACGCTACTGATGAAAATGGTGAAAGCAGAAATGCACAAGATAAAATGAATACGTGTACGCTCAAGTTGCTGCAGCATCTACGGAGATCGAGGTCGTACATGGATAAGCTCATTGCCGAAGAGCAGAGTATGCAAAGTGAAGTGGCAAGTTTGACGACCAATATCGCAGCTGTTGGTGATGTACTTGCAAATTGCCACGAAACCCATGAATTGGTGTCTCGACTCGCATTACAACTTCAAACAGTCGCTGAAGCAAGCTCCAAGCGATGCCGTAGACTACTGGACAAATGTGGACCAACATGAGCCCGCCAGCACAGTTTACAAGGACTAACGGAATTGGAAAAATGATCGATCATAGGACGTTACCGAGTTTGAGAACCGCTAGATATGCCGGTGTGCGTCATGACTGCCGATCCGATTTGCGTGATCGTTACTAGTATGGAGCAGCTAGCTGTTGGTAGATAGCAAATTCACTCGATTTGTGCTACTTCATGACTGGATTCGAGTGCGCAACACCGCAGATGTAACCACATCGTTCGATTGCATCATCAAAAATCCCCCACTTCGATTCGGACCCAGCACAATCCATTCCTGTTGAACATGACATGTCCGTCGTTCTGAGCAATCATCGCGACCTCCAGTTTACCTTCGTCTCAATCGGATCCTTCTCATAAAACGCCAAAACGAGAGTCTGCGTCACCCCAATTAGGGCGAGCTGTTGGCACAAACCTCGACATTTGAGCACCCTAAGGACATCAAGCACACGCCGACGTCTTGTCACTTTCGTCAACGAGGCAAAGGGACGTCATGTTAGCATCTGGCTGGAAGTCCTCCTCGTCGCAACTATTGCGAGAGAATATACATTTGTCGTCTTTGTCCTTTGTTCATGATAGGTAATGCGCTATCTTTAGCAAACGAGGGCACTCGACAAGGTCGCTTTTTGAAAACCTGTGACAACTTATCTTGTGAAACGTCGCACGTCTTGCCAATGAGGACGAGGTGGGTGTGATGTAGGCTACCTTCAAGCAACATGCAACCGAATCACACTTGTGCAGTCGGTCACATTAGCATTTCGACCTTGAAGAGATGGCGACCCGCGAGCACTATATGTTTTATTCGTATTGGCGCAGTAGCTGCTCATGGCGTGTACGTATCGCCTTGGAATGGAAGAGCATTCCATTCGAATACCGCACGGTGCACCTTCTGAATGGCGGCGGCGAGCAGTTCCATGACGAGTATACGGCGCTCAACCCGAATCAGGTTGCACTCAGCACGAGATCTGCTCCTGACTCATTGTTTACTAACACCAAAGTGACTGTCGCTGTGGATGATGCTGTAGCGTTTGCCAACACTTGTGGTGGACGGCCACGTCTTGTCACAATCCGGTGCTATCCTCGAGTTTCTAGAGGAGACGCATCCAGAAAAGCCACTGCTGCCAAGTGACGCCTTTGCTCGTGCACAGGTGCGCAACTTGTGCGCTATCATTGGCTGCGACGTCCAGCCAATTCAGAACTTGACCGTGCAGCTCAAGGTGCGTCACTTTAAGGGCCTGTTGAAAACTTTTTCTGAAGATTCTCGTGTATGGTAAACCCATAGGCGACTGAGGACCTCCCGGAGAAACTTCAAGCTGCTAAGAAACAGCAGTGGTCACAGTTCTGGATTGAGCGAGGATTCCAAGCTCTTGAGGCCGAGTTGGTCAAGACCGCTGGCACGTTCTGCTTCAAAGACGAGGTCACACTTGCTGATCTGTACCTGCAGCCGCAAGTTTACAACGCCAATCGAGTCGGCGTGGATATGGCAAAGTATCCGACCATTGCTCGTATCACTGCAGAACTGGAAGCCATACCAGCGTTCCAGAGAGCTCATCCGTCCCAGCAACCTGATGCTGCTGACTGATTCGGAGAAACGGCAACTATCGGCCAGGTTCTTGTTACGAAGAAAGGGTGGCGCGCGTAGCCATTTCTATTGGGTTTGATTGAAGCAGCGGATCTTTTCCTTGACTGCTTTCCGGTGCCTCTTAATAGCACGAACTTGTTGCTTGTCTACTTGGCTTTGACCTTTCTCGAGCGCAAGCGCGACGTCCATTTCCTTTTTCAGCTTCACGTATTGCTCATGTGATAAGCTGCCACCGAAGGGAGAGCTCAATAGTAAGTCAGCGTCAACACTGCTCCGAACGGTACGAAGCGTTTCCGCGAAGTGGTGAATGCAGCGTTGGCGGCGGTAATGAAACCACGGCTCAAAGTGGGCGGATTTGACGAATGCTGTGTACAGAGCCTTCCACTTGGTTTGCTTAATCTGCGGTGGCAGATTGCACGGCTTTATACTTCCAAGCAATCCCGGTAGAGTAAACGGCTTCATATAATCCTCCGCGCTCATGTATAGATTTGAGCGCATTTCGCTTGGTTTCCAAATACCGAAGTATTGCTCAAACGGATGCAAAAAGTCCTTTGTGAGCTTCCGAAAGTGCTGCAGTACCCATTGAAGCGGTGCTTGCATTAGTAACACTACTTATACTCGCGTAAGCATGAAGCAATGAGGTAGTCCTCACCTTTCGCAGCACTGCATTGTTAATTGTGACGTACGCCTCCTCTTCGTGGGTGGTAGTCGGTGTGATGTGAATATCCGGCGGTGAAACAAGTTGGTGAAGGACCTTAACATCCGAGACCGTATACCTGGAGCAACGTCGCAGAAGCTGAGATTACAGATAGTTAAACATCAGTATGTCGGAGACTGAGGTAAGAATTCGCAGGCTCACCATAGGCCGATGACAGCTCCCAAAGTCATCGAGCTGCACACCCTTTTGAATGCGAAGACAAATTGTGCCAGTCGCCTCCGCTTCCGTGGCGTTTTGACCTATCGTGGCACCAGTAGATCCATAATAATGTTCGCCAGACACGATGTCCATAAAACTCCATCGTTTTTTACCTTTATCCGCTTGTGGTTTGGTGCTCGGTGGCTCCAAAAATGGAAAGATTAAAGCGTTTGGCCAACGACTCAATGACTACGCCAGGGACAGAACCAGTGGGTAACTTTACGCAGTATCAAAGAGCTAAGCACTGTCAGTACCTTCATGAAGAACGGATTTGTGGTTCCTACGACGGTCACGTCGTTTGGGTCGCTCACACCTCTATTTTGCCTGCTTGAGAGCATCTGCACGTTGCCAATACAGCTATCAGTGTTCACGTAACACAACGATCCTTGAGCATGCTACAAGCACATACGTCAAAATCTGCTTCGTAAACAGTGTAGTATGGCCGACAGTCGCCACGAAACTGAAGTGGTGCAATCAAACTGGAACCATGCACGATAACCAGTTAGAGCAAATACAATACTATGGTCAGAAAAGGTAGGACTAAAACCTAGTAAAAGCAAGAACGGCTTGACTGCACGTTCTCGCGCGTGGAGATAGAATCAAGAGACTCTCCCCAGTAATTGAGAGCTGCCACAGAAGCCATAGCGATTCGGCCAGACCAACAAAACTTGAATACAGTCCGACATTCTATGACACAAAAGAGAAAATACGACACACTGTCAAGAGTGGTTTCACTGCAACGGACCATCGAAGCGTACCTCATACGGAGTCGATTGGTATGTCCGCTTTGAAAGCAAAAGATCTCCGAACGATGGCGATGGAGGCTGTCGCCTCCGTGATACCACAAACTCGCCTCCTTTAACAAGAACGGACTCCTCAGTATCGTCATCGTCACCGCCACCGTCTTCTTTTCCGACATTTTCCGAATCCGGCGAGTCCGTAGCCTCGTCGTCTTCTTCGACCATGAAATGCGAGTGCAGCGGTGAATCTGCACACGACTCGTATGCTGCTTCAATGTGTTCGTAACGTAGCAGCTTTGGGATAATACAGGATACATAGATCCCAGCAAGTGGCAGCGCCACAGGTGAGTCATGCACAACGGCCGGCCTACACAGCATAAGTAGTGTACAAAAACAACGGTCAGCATCTAGATAACCACATCTCTACACAACTTCTAGACACGTCATACCACGACTCGATGTTGTGGTACACTGCTGCTAAAACCTGCGGTCCGACCTTAAAAAAGAGCGGCCCAATCACCCGCAGCACGCGGTCGTAGAGATCCACATAAGGCTTTGTGCTTACGAGCACCAGAGCTTTCTGGAAGTACCCGCGCGTTCGTGACTCGTCTTTCTGCTGACGGAAGAGCACGAAACCGAACAAGAGCTCGCGCCTATTGCAAGCAGATAAATCCCAACAAAAGATCCAATTAGCTCACAGAACAAGCACTTAAGAGAGTTTATGCAACTGACGGACTCTTCAGTGCCGTCACGGAAGCGCACGATATACTGTGTATCTCCCTCGTCCTGATTGTTGCAATGGGGCAGCGACAAATGCGCTAAACTCGTTTTCGCAGCTTCCGAGAGGCCGCAAGAAGATGGATACAACGCGTCCAGTTTCTGTCCTACGTCGATGTCGAAGACCACGGTCGCTAGCGCTCGTAGGCCGTAGGAGGAGGCTAGATCCTGGTCGTCAATGTCGACTTTGGTTTGCATTGGCGACTCCATGAGCTGCAAACCGAGCGACGTCTAGAAACGGAGTGGGTGTGATCAACAATCTTTTGTTGCTGTGTGAAGAAACGCAGGCGAAACGAAGCGCTTTTTGTATAAAGGTAATATTTGCGTCGCTTTGACAATCTTCGAAATATGGAATAAAATTGTATCGGTATCCGGGATGAGACAGAATAATCATCCTGAAATCTGCAGCAGCA
>JH598621.1:0-22089 GCA_000173235.2 Hyaloperonospora arabidopsidis Emoy2 | reverse complement strand
TCGTTGTTGCAGCTCCCAGTGGCAGCAAGCAGATGGAGACAACGAGCCCAGTTTCTGTCTTGCGTCGATCTCGATGACCACGATCGATAGCGCTAGTAGCCCGTAGGAGGAGACTCGATCTGTGGTAGTCAATGTCGACTAATATTCGCATAAGGCGACTCCATGAGCTGCAACCCGACAGACGTGTAGAAACGGAGTGGTTGTGATCATCAATCTTGAGTTGGGGTGTGAAGAAACGCAGGCGAAGAGAAGCGCTCATCGTATAAAGGTAATATTCGCCTCCATGTGGCAATATTGGAAATAGGTAACAAAGAAGGATCTGTATCCGCGATGAGTCGGAATAGTCATCCTGAAATCTGCAGCAGCAACAGATGGATCTATTTTTCACATTTGTACATGAAATTGGTCTGTATAAAAAGCACAACAGACCTGCTGGAAGGTGTCTATCATGATCAGCAAGAAGTCGGCAATACTTATGTGAGAAAATTACCGCTTCTTGCATATCCTGATGCGCCAACGGGTTATACAATCCTGGACCGCAGAGGTGGAGCTGGGAATCATCGTGGTGCGATAAAATGAGGTGGTTGCACTAAGTCTTAAGATGTAGTTGTGTTCGCTCCGTTGATGCCAGTATACCACATTGCTGCTCATCCTTAACCTTGGAACCATTTCTGCCTCATCACAATGTTGCCTGACCTGCCCAGCCTCTATAGGACCAATAGATTGCACATAAAAGCTGCATCTTCCGATGACGCAGTTTAGTGAGGTTGCTGACAACATAAGCTTTTAGACACTCAGCAATATATTTGGCGTTACAATATTAGTACAAGTCCACGCCACTAACAAGTCTTATCTTACGACTTTGGACCTCGAGTTCTTGTTTGCGCTGGAGCTGATCTCCGGTCTATCTCTCGACGTATTGTGATAGCTCGAAACCTCAAACGTCTTGGCAAGCGTGATGATGCACTGAACAACGTGTAGCTTACTTTGCACCGGTTAAGGAAGAGAAAATGTGGAGGTGGTCTGGTGGTCTGGATCGGGATATAGCCATCTTTTTGCACGTATGTCCCTTTCAGTGCAACTTGGCAGCCTAAGGCTGCACGCATAATGCGTGCATTCCTTCCTTGAGTTCAAAATTGTCTAAGTATTCTATTTCACCGGATTTAGCTCTGGGAAAAAGATTTTAATAATCTAACGGAGGAAGAAACTTATCGATTGTTGTGGTAATTAACATGAGGCAATTCAATTTAATCGATCCAAAAGCGCACAGAAGGAACACCACACTACTCCATCAAACCAAAAACACACACGACAAGACCGAAAACCAACCTGAAAATTTCTAAATGTCAGGCCGTTGACAACGGGCTCTAACTACATGCTCTGATATAGTTTTAGACATGCCTGAAGGTGTGAGCACATTATCTTCTCTGTCCCATCTTGTTTGAATTTTGTGGAAGTTGTAGTTAATTTTGTGGAAGTTGTAGTTATGTAGTGGATGACAGCGCCCCTTTTTCGACGAAATACTCCGTTGCATATATGGGATGACCTGAAGCTTGTAATGACAAGGTTAAACCACTTACACCAAAATGTCGGCCACGATTCAGCCGATGGAGACCAGAATCATTTCGTATTCATGTGGCGCTACCGCCTGCAAAAAACGATTGAATGTGACGGGGGTAGAGAGTTCGGCGACATCTACACATTAAATCGAATTACTTCCATGCGTTGTTCGACAGCTGCCTGGACCGAGATAATAGTCACCACCTTTGTCAATTACCTCAGTCATGCGGAAGCGTTGGCTTGTCGCCATATCCCTTTCACTGCCATAGAGATGGATAGTTAAAAAATGGTCTGACGAAGTTGAGAAGGCGCAGGTTTAGCTGGAGCTGGAAGCTTAGCTCAAACAGTTGCGTGTTTGGAATCCAATTTCGATTGTAGTTTTTTAATTATATCGAAGAGGATGAGCGTGATCCACCGGAGCTGGCTGAAGAAGATATTTCAAAAGAGTTGAAGAGGCAGAGGAGGAAGAGAAAAAAACTGTATCAATTAGAAATGTGGCACCTATCGCTGAAAGGTTCATAAGGAGCGAAAAGTACGATATCCTACGCGATACCTACTTTTTGCTTGATCTGTCTGGAAAAGTCTCCGGCTACTAATAGAGTCTGACAAAACCTTTGGCTCGATGTTCGCGACGCACAATCCACCAAAAATAGCCTTTACTTGAAAACAGAGTACATTTCATTTCCTGATCAGCCACATTATCAATGACAAGGGTGTTCGTTACGCGTCCTGCTATCCTTGGAAACGAGCAAAATGATGAACACTTCATCTATAGTAAAACGGCTCATTTTGGTTGTAACTTGTCGCGAGCCCCAAAGACGGAGCTACTAGTGAGTACGCGCAAGGTGGAAGCCAAGACTTACTTTCTGCGTATATGCACAAAGTTTCTGCAAATAAGTGTGTCAATAAGGCATGTATAACGCTTTCTTCAAAAAAAGTAGTAGTCGATGGTAATCCTACTCACTTAGAAGCAGAGAACCCCCTCCCGCCCTCTTCACGCTATCCTCGTCAATAGCACTTTCTGTAGCCGCTACATAGGTAAGATCAACCGTCGCCTCTCGTATCTCTTGTCCTTCCTTTTAAGCAGTGAGCAATGCCATCGAGTTGTTTTATCGTACGACAACGACCACGGCAAAATTCTGGTAGTTGTTACAGCTTGTAACACACAGATCTATCCTCCAACCTTCACCCACGACTGTCCCAAATGCGTTCGTGAATATCCAAACCTTGCTCTAGTTCTCTGGCCGGTTTCTTTTTATCAAAGGGCGAGCACTAGAGCTTGCTCCTCTTATCTTATAACTTAGCGGTCATAGAACGAGCTCGGTAGAAGCCCCAATCGACAACCTACCGGAGGTTAGACCTTAGTCGAGGACACATTACTGGAGGGAGCGCTGTCAATGAGCTCGGTAGAGGCCCCAATCGACAACCTACCGGAGGTTAGACCTTAGTCGAGGACACATTACCGGAGGGAGCGCTGTCAATGTTCGATTGTACGCAACGATCGTGTGAGGGACCTCCAAAAGTGTCCACAGTGAGGTAGTTGAATACAGTTTGTAGCATCTTCTAATTTTATGCGAGCTCACGGTTCGCTTTTTTTGGACGCTTCTATCCAGCTGTCGTCTCTTATGCATAGCCATATTCTCCAGTGACAGGCTGTAGTTGTGTGTTCAACATGGCATCACCGTTTGCGGTGGGCACTGGTTCGCAGCATTCAAATGAGTGCTGCTCTTGTGTAAAGTTGGTGCAAATCTCTGCCGGCAAGTGCTTTTCTATATCAATAAAAGATTCGATGATCTTGGAAGCTTGGGTTGTCGATGCAGCATGGCCAGACGTACCCACAAATCTAACACGACCTATGCCCCTCCGGGGAGCCAGGAAACTGGCCCCTTGCCTTGGGCGGGATGTCCATAGTGGGGCCAAGGTAAAAGGGAGAGGGTTTCTCCTCGCTGCGTGCGCTACAGGAGGCAGCGCAGCATGCGGCTCGAGAAAGAAGCGGCCCGCAGGATATCCTAGCGCAGGGCACGTCGACGATGGATCGAATCACCCTGCAAAACGAAGAAGTTCCTACTCTTCGCGGTCTGCCTACAACTCGCCGACACGTTCGCTGAGCATGAGCCCGGTCCCACGAAGAGAACTCCCCCAAGACCGTGACGACCTCCGTTGAGATCCAGTACCGGTTGTTTATGTACAGTAGCACCGAGCCAGAAACTCTCGTCCAGTGGTGCGTCTGGGCACATTTGAGCACGTTGTGAGCCCGAGCCGACCTGAAGAGCAAGAAGTCGACTACGAGGTGATGGCCAGAGATACGTCAAGATGGCCAGGGATTACGTCAAGATGGCTCGCTGGGACTACCGCAGTGGTAACAGGACTCCTAGTCAAGCGTCCTCTGTCCCCTGAATCAGATTGCTCCGAGCGCGAGAGCATCCCCGCCATCCGGTAGAGTGCACACAAGAATCTAACCCCGGACTTGGTCAATGGACGGTTTCCATGGGCCCTTTTGGGAGTGCCCCGCCGTGACACCCGACGTCTTGAGCCAGCAGAATGAGAAAGCTAGGAGTAGTAAGACTGTGTCATGGTAGATGACACGAGGTGGTTACCACACAACCAGACATCTTATTAGATATAAGTAGCTATTATAGACAGTCCGAGCCTCTAACACGACCTATGCGGCGTATCGCAGAGACGGTATGATTGCAAATGCTGATAATAGCGACAACACTTGAGGTTCGTTCTATACAACATCTTTACTTACACATTCCCTAATAGCGAGATCACGACCCACAATCCACATTGATTTTGTTCGGTGATCCACTGACGAAGTCGTTGCATGAGATATCCACCTTCCAGACTTCATCCGGAACAGATACCCTTTTCGATCGTCCGGCCAGGCAGTCCCTCCTGCTCGCGTGTCAATACCCACGTAGCCTCCACACCAGTCAATCATCGGGCACGGGCCCGTGCATAGATATTCGAGATGACCAACAGCAGATTTGAAGGAGCCATGCATGGGTTTGTCCATTGAAGATACGTCGATCAGCTGATTTTTCGAACATTGTGCCAAGTCCAGAGAATAAGAAAAGAACGATCGCCGAAGGCCCCGCAACGGTAACTTTTGACCAATGCACTGCCGTCTTTCCCCTGTCCCTCTTTTCCAATTGGCTGACGGACTTGGTGGCAATCTTCCCATCGTCTTCCTCATTGCATGGACGAAAAAGAGAAGCAAATAAACGAAACCACGCGCCAAGAGCGAGGGAGTGGCACTCGCTAATATTCGGCGAAGCGCGACGGTTACTCGAATTAACGCCACCACAACAGTCGGTCACTCGATAAATTCAAACTCGAGGCTTTACGGACGTGCGGAAGGCCAACGAAGGCAAAAGATCGAGACAGCGCGGTCTAAGTTTTGTCTCTCTCGCCTTTTTACTTCCTTCCATCGTGACGTTCGTTGGTCGTGAACTCAGCAGACGCGACGGCACCAAAAAGACACGAGCTTCTTTTTTCAGTGCCAGCAGCACACGAACATTTGCTCGAAGCTGCGGAGGTCGAAAGAGAGTGGTCAATGAGGGATCCTGCCACGCCGTGCATTGGAATGAAGCAAGAGTCGCGTCAAGGCAGTCCCATTGCCAGAGTTGCCACCACGATGAGCACGGACGGGATCACCAAGCGCAAAGTCTCCAAGTCACGCTTTCTGTCCAAGGGTGACGAGGTGACCAATGGGTTGCCGCAGCTGCAGGATGGATGGAACCTTGCTACGATCAAGGAAGGCGGTAACCGTGCCAAGCCCGAAACACCCAAATTTTTACAGCTGCTGTACGAGATTCTCGAAGTGGAAAGCCCTCGTGTGATCCGGTGGTCAGAAGACGGTCTGGCACTGCAGATCCTGGATCCCGTGACTGTCACGGAGCAAATCTTGCCCAAGTACTTTAACCACACGAACTTCCATAGCTTCCAGCGGCAACTCAATTATTTCGGCTTTCGCAAGTGGACCAAGTCCAAGACTGATATTTGCACTTTCAGTCACCCTTTCTTTCGCGAGAACCAGCCAAAGCTGCTGCTGCTCATCAAACGCAAAAAAGCCCCACGACGAACGCCAGCCAGCACGTCCAGCAGCACAAGTGCTGGCACAGCAGCTGTGAACTCGATTTCCAAGCAACGCTCGCCTTGCGGAAAGCGAAACCGTCCATCGAATGACACCAACGCAGAAGTCTTTTGTGCTCAAAAGACGAGCATACACATTGGGACGATGAACTCGACAGCGGTCCATACCCAGTCCAAGCTTGACGAGATGCCGCTCAGCGCCATGACCACGCCGCACGGCTCTTCCTCAAACGAGGCTCTGAGTTTTTCGCAGCATGGATCAAATCGCCATTGTCTGTCGGAGCTGAATAATGTTATTTCTCCCCTGGCGGCCACGGAATGCAAGAAGAAGGCAAAGAAACTCGACAAGAAGGAACACGTGTCGACTACAACCATATGCACTCCGTTACCATCATCGAGCGATGTGTTCAAGTCAATCATTAACACGTCGGCTGAGCCGTCGACATGTGCACCAGCATTTGTACCGTCGGGGTCGGTGCCAGCTGGCAGCAAGAGCACTTCATTGTGCAACAGCAGTTACGCAAGCTCTGATAGTGGGTACGCTCCTATTGTAGGACTCACTTCCACCCCACTGCCGACTCTGAGTATCGTGCGCAGTCGACTTATACAGCGACAGCAGGCTGGTAAATCGGAACAGCAGCAACAGCCAAACGTTCAGCAGCAGCAGCAGCAGTACGACTACAATGGGATCGCTGGATACTCAGCACCTCGTAATTCTCTGTGTACGAGCGTGCCTGCGATGAAGAATCGACCCGAGATTTTAGTGCAGTCAATGGCCGTGGCTCCGGTCTCTCGAACAGAATTGAACTCAGGCGAGAGCGCTGGGTCCTCAAACTCGTTCAGTGATCCGGTCAACATCCTTCTTCGTATAAAGAAGTCACAAGCGTTGTCTGGTGCAAGTCAGGATGTGGGGACGGAAAAAGAGCGAGCTGACGATCAGCACGAGAACTTGACCTCGCTGCATAATTATCTGCTTGGAACAAGTTTATTTACCAACCGCCTGCAGGCTCAGCTGAAGTTCATATCAGAGGAAAACAAAGCCTTGAGGTACCTGTTAGACGCTAAACAGCGCGAGTTAGATGCGTTGCATGGTGAGCGAAAGGTGCTTCAGCAGGAAAATGCGGTCCTAGTTGAAGACAAGAACAAGCTTTTCGAGATCAATCGTGACCTGTTACGCAAACTGTTCCCACAGTGACTGGGAAGAAATGTGAATGGCATTTTGCTACGTGCTAGGGCAAATGCCCTAAGTCACGCATCGATTTGGCAGCAGTGACAAAGCGGCGTATATGCACCAGCACGGCTGGCTCCTTGTGAGAGGCGAACGCATTCCCAGCTACTCTACCAACTAAACTATTTCGACGAAGTAGCAGGACCGCTTTCAAAGTAATGCCGCAATTTATTCGGGTAAAGGATTAACTGTCAAGAACAGCAACAATCATCCGACGCCGTGTACAAAACAAATGAATTGTGCAAAATGAGAATCAACAACCAAGTGTGTACGCTAAATTTGTTGTGCTTTTCCTATGACTACATCGCTACAGTCCTACTTAATTCTTGCAGGGGCTCGGCAAAATATGTGGCGGAATCACATCGCGATGCAACCCATGCTCGGGACAAGACGTCCCACGCAACTGAAGCCCGGGCCCTAGTCGGCATGAGGTACGGAACAACCGGAGCGCCGCACGTTCAATAACCAATAAGATTAGCACTTGCGGAAGCAATAGCCTTTTCGTTAAGCTTTTCCTCAGCAACCAGATCAAAGTGGTGCATGTTTTTCTCCAGCTCGATCGCTCTTCAAGAACGCTGTCGTCGATGATCCAGCACGTTTGGCATCAGCAGATCCATACATTCGCTAGCCTGCTTATCCGGTACATTTTTAGGAGGGGCTAAATTGCAGCCAGTAAAAACTATTAACAGCGGGTGAAGCAGCCACTACTTACAAATCGTATAATTAAGCCTAATTAGGCGTTTTATGCGCGACTGCCGCGCACAGATGGTCACTAAATATGGCGAATGTGATAGAATTGTACATTCGGTCAGGTCGTCAATCCCCGCTCACCCGCCACATCTCCGATCATTAAGTCCATACGGTGGCCTGTAGTTATTGAATGTGCATTACTCTGAGCGATCGGGACCAATTTAATCATAAGATAGGGGAGCAAGCTCTGGAGCTCGCCCCTTGATATAAGTAATTCAGTTCATAGAACTGAATCATGTTCTGTATATTCACGTACCTTGCGCATAGTCACTGATAGCTTCACCCTGGCAATAACCCGTGACTGAGAGTTGCAGTCTAACCTATAAAGTTGTAAAGCACGTTGTCGATGACCAACGCGTACGACATCGTTGTGACGATCAAGCTGCATGTCCGACAATTTATATTGGTGAGGTTTTTTACTCGCCTTTCAATAACCTGCCGTTACCCCCCTTTCCTCCGTACATACAAGTCGCAAAACACTATACAACAGTCAATGAAGAAGGAGCATGATGTCCTTCCGTGTAACGGGGTGCCTCCGTTGCATGATAATTTACATAAGGTAAATATCAAGTATGAATATTGCGTTAGGACAAACACAATATTATCCTAACAAATTATATTGCCTCGCAGATGTAACACAATGCTCATTGGTTGATATAGGATAGAGATATCAACCAATAAAGTCTAGCCACAACAGAAGCACGCAATGAGTGAGATAGTTATAATACATGTTTGTATTTAGACATAGTTAAATGAAGTCAAATAGGGGTTTATTAAAAGGGTTAGCTATACTAAATACAGTTCTACTTTTTACCTTTACTGAGTACTCTTAATCCGTATCGCAATCTTCCTCTGCACGTACATGTACGTGAGGTAGTCGGAAGCACACACCCTTGCACTGTCAGCAGTGCAAGGTTTATTCAGTTACTTGAATAAGGTGTGCCCCGTCACACTTAGTGCAGTAGTAACCAAGTGCAGTGTGCTAGGGCAACGCGATCGGCCTGTGCTTATGAGCGTCTAGCATTTGCTTATGTGATCATATTCATGTTTGATCGATTTTAAACCAATCGCAAGCGTGTACCACAATAGTGACCTAGCCAAAGAGTGACTTCGGATATACCTATACCTACGATGGGGGCAGGCTAGCTCGCACTTAGTACGGGTAAGGTACACCTAACCGCCTTATTTACAGACAGACAGACCGACACTTCAACCTTGCGCACACTCACCAATAGCTTCACCCTCGGGCTCGCAAATAATATTATTATTCTACTATACCTTACGGACCTTTTTGAGCTTATAATTTCTACGACCACTCCAAATTGATCCACTTTGTTTGCATTTTTAAATAGCAGAACACCCTTGACTTACGCTTCGAAGATAGGTACTCCATCGTATCGTGAGACCACTCCGTCGAGCGGCGAAATGTCCGACAGGGTAGGTAAACACTCAGACATTCTCAAGGGTATGGGAAGACACGAAGATGCGGACGCACATACACAAAAATGATTGTGTGTTACGGAAGGACTTTGCGATGGCATATTGGAGACAAGATGGTGCCGCAGATGGCGAGGGGGGCGTCAACGTTTACGACCTCAAAAAGGATAAAATTGACCACGAAGGTCAAGATAACGACAATGAAGACCGCGAAAATGATAAAAATTGACCACGAGAGTCAAGATGATGACGACAAAGACCTCGACAATGGTAAAACTAACCACGACGACCAAGATGATGACGACAAAGACCACGATATTGATGAGATTGGCTACGACGATCAAGATACCTCAAACGATGATATTGCTCGGCAATTTCCGATTGCATCCATCAGATTTACGTCAAACCTTGACCAATATTTCAGCCATCCTACACAAACATTTCCAACGTTGAAGGCAGGACAGAAGGCGTTGCACGAAATATCCAAGTCGGAAGGATTCACGGTCAAGAAGAATTATGAGAAGAACGCCGACAAGATCGAAGGAGAGTGCAGTCAGCAGACCAACAAGGAGTTTAGCAAAATTGTCCACTCTTAATGTGAATGCCCTGGAAAGACAACTCGCTGTGCATCTGTACAGTCCGAACGACAAACTCGCAGTCGCCTAAAGGAATACCAATGGACCACTAAAATCAAGAAGTCGATGGTAGCTACAGGGTCAAGACTTCGGGCGAGCACAATCACGATGCTACCAAGGACATAAGCATCTATCCTGCTGCTCTCGGAGGCATCCCTGAGCAGGAATTATTTGCTTTTGATCTGATAAAAACGCGTACTAGAACTTCTACAATTTGAGACAATTTAAGAGAACATTGAGCGGTTCATACCTGTTGATCGCTAAAGATATTCAAAATCTAAGGCAGAAGTATAGAGCCTAACTACAAGCTGGATTGCCGGAAATGCACACTTTGATGCGTGAGATGATTGTGGATAATATTAATTTTCGCGTTCGACAACCTAAGGAAGGACATATCACGCATCGGGTCATTATCCCGACCGGTGTTCCGCAATAGTTGCAAGAAGAAAGAAGAAGGCTGTAGTCAAAATCGATGAGACGTACCGAACCAATAAATATGGAGCTGGTATGCTGCATATCGTAAGTTCAACAAATACAAATGTCACGTACACGTTGGGCTACTGCTTTATGCAAACTACTACCGAGGAGATCCTCACTTGGATATTGTGCACCTTCGTCGAGGCTGGAGTAATTATTGACACTGGAGCAATTGTCACAGATGCAGACCAATTGCTGATGAGCGGTTGCGATCCGGTGTTTACAAAAACAAAACATTTACTCTGCTACTGGCGTATACAATCGGACATCATAGCTCAATACGAGCAAGATTTCCCCACCCGTGAAGTTGCAGGAGGAACACACTGGATATTTGCGACTTTTTTAAAAAAAAATTGGTTAAATCTGGTGCTAGATACTTTGAAAATAGAGTTGTTCGCCGAAGGCTGACAGGATGTAGGTGGGGGCTTAAAGCTGTCACGCACTACCTCCACACACACCTTCAAGCACCTGCTAGGAAGCAGTTTTACCGTCTTCTCTTGCGTGCAGTGAGGTTCGGGTGGGCGTCTTACGACTACCTCACCGATAGATGTAGGCTTGTATATAGTGTGGCACGGACGCGGTTTCCCGTCCTCCGGCCCACTCGTTACAAAGATTGCAAATTAAAGACTGATTTCTATTTAATGAATCAAACAGAAATCTAAATTGTTATTGGCTTAAAGACAAAAGATTAGACGCGCGCTCTCATGAGACACCGTCTTTACAGCGCGCTTCAACTGAATATAAACGCGTTGATGACGTACTTGCTTGACATCATTACATGATGTCAAGCAGTGACGTCATCCGTGTGTGACACACACTTTGTGGTAGGTACGCAATTGCTGTACCCCAACCACATGAAAGTTCTAAGTGCAGTACGCACTTCGAGCCTTTCTCCGACTTTTCCGTGCCTTTAAAGGAAAGTTATCTGCAACAGCTCGACCCCGTTACAGTTGGAATGTTAATACATTACTCATCGCATAGGCGTACACCTCACCAGCGACAGACCCGAAACGGTTAAATGTGTTGATATGTCATGACATTTCTCCTCCTTCCCATTCATGCTGCTACAAAAGCTTCGAATCCCGATTGCAAGCGTCATTAGCACCCGTAGCCGGCTCCCTCTTAATTGCTCGAGTCCAGGCAGGAAGGTAAATCCGTAGGCTCTGCAAGCACGCGTGCAACGCTTATCTAGAAATGCAAGCACTTCACTTAGCCGAATCAAATCCGTTACCATCAGATGCCCTGTCACCCTCGAATGCTTATATCACGAGAGCACTGCGTACACGCGTGCCTACAACTTAGTCGTGCGTGGCCCTCAGTGCACATTCTTGCATAGAAATTTAGGACTGCCATAGCAATTTCCATACTAAATGCTGGCCACTTCGAGTTTGTCCAAGTGCAGCTCCAGTTGCCTCTGCTCGTCCCCAGCTATCCCCGACTCTCTCTCTCTCTGCGAAGATGACAGCACAGACTATAACTTTGGTTTTGGCCCTTCGAATCTAACCTACACTATCGTATTTCCAAAATGTATCGTTATCTGCACATCGTCCGCGTTGACTTGACCCACCCACGTGACTTGAACGTTAAACCACTTCCGTTGCTGACTTATAGGTCAAACACCGTCGCAAGCAGATATTGGTGTACAAATTCATTGCAGCTTGTGGAGTGTATTTGTCCAGGGTGTTTCGTCACATCGTCGAGCGTCTCTAAGAATGTGTCCTTTTAGTGTCGCACTAAACGTGATTGTACAAAAATGTGACTACTTGAACTATCATTTGATGATAGAGTTGGACGGCGAATGAAGAGATTGATCTGGGGCGACTAAACTACTAGCGGGTTAAATACAGAGATCTTTTCGATAAACTATGGGCACTGTGGACGGAAGTAACCTCGCGGATGTAAAATTAAGGGGGTGACGTGATAATAGAAATGTGTCCATTCTTTTTCTTAATTTGGTAGGCGCATCATCGCACACTTAAGTTACATCACTACTTCGCCTTGCCAAAAGCACCCAGAACAAGAGATAAAAGCAAGCTTAGATTTATGGTATTCATCCCACTTACAACGTACTTTATCTGCAGATTCCTGAATATCTATGGCACATGCCCGAAGTTGCGAGACTGGTGAGCTCGTTTTATGAGGTTGATCCGTCACTTAATACCAATCTGAACATCATTTTAGCGGGTTACATCAAAAAAATAAGACAGGGTTGTAAGCTCTGTACCTCGCTATTTAATATAAATAATTCAGTCCAGAGAACTTAATTAAGTTCTGTGAATTCACGTTACCGTTGTAAATATAAGCGCCTAGAAAATTGGACATGCTGTATGTCAAATAATAAAGGTGCTGATGCATTGTGCGTACTAAGATACTCGTTGATGTTTGTTAATCATTTAAAAAAGACAATCATGAAAGAAACAGGACATCTTTTGATCCTGCTCGGTAACGCCGCCAACTAAAACGTGCGACAGACGACAAATAATTTATCGATGAAAACGGGAAATTAAATTAAGGTGCTTCCTCTGCCACTAAGAGAGGGGGGGTGACCATAACTTCTTACTATATCAGTCTATCAAGTACTGCGAATGATAAACACTTCACATTTACTGCTGGAGGTGCGAAGTTATCGCTGCCGAAGCATTAAGCCTTTGCTTGATCGCCCTTGGTCACCTTCGAGCTAATCAGATGCGGGCATTGGTGCGTGTGTGAATTACATTCTATGCGGTCCCAATTAGCGGCCCCATCAAGTGTGGCACCTACTATGTATACCTATCTATGAGGTGGACATGCTAGATTAAAGATAGCATGACGTGTTAGTACACACTATCGTGATTTAAAGAGACACATACATCCGACAGACAGACTGAAGGTAGATTTTAAAGAGTTTGGTATTAGCTTCGCGCACATTCACCATTAGCTTCACCCTTCGGGCTCGCAATACATAAGGAAGTTTCATTTTTACAATAAGAAGGGTTCAAACTCTGGAGCTCGCCCTTTGATATAATTAATTTAGTCCGGAGAACTGATACAAGTTGCAAAACACTATACGACAGCAGTCATTAATGAAGGAGTATGATGCTGATAATGTCTATAGTAATTCAGTACAGTATACTTAATAAACGCAATCAGCCTTTCTTTATGAGCGTCCAGCATTTGCTTATGTGATCATATTCACTTTTGATCGATTCTAAGCCAATCAAAAGCGTGCGCCACTATAGTGACCTATCCAAAAAGTGAGTTCGTATATACATATATATCTATGGGGAGGGACAGGATGGTTCGCTTTTAACACGACGTGTAAGGTTCACCTAGCGTATTACAGAAAGGCAGAGAGAGAGAGACACACACACAGATAAGTACAATTTAAAATGTTCGGCATTCACCTTGCGCAGAGTCACTTTTTGCTTCACCCTTCGGGCTCGCAATTGCCTTTGGGGTTAGGGGATCCTATAAAAAAGTGACTCGACTGAATAAAAAGTGGGTAGTCTAACAACATGGTAAGAAATCATAAGTAGATTTTACTCGGATAGAAAGAAAATAGGTTAGTAGAATATTGGTAGAGAGTAATTAATATTATAAAATTCTTATACAAAGCTAAGCGACGTATTACAGTATAATCGTGGATGGTCGTGGCCCGCGACACGAGCATCGGAGGCATCCAGTATTTGTCGATTGGTTAGTGCAATCGATACGAACCTTTCTATTACGCCAGCCACACTGTATTCATATAAACTCTATTATTGGCTCAGGCCGGTAATATGTGCGTGGCACGGTTGTGTTCGTCGACTTGGAAATTTGTACAATTAGTTTTAACGTTCAACTTTTTCGAGAGGGATTTACTGCAGCATTCCACTGCTCCTGCCTCTCCTTATGAGTGATGTATCCCACCTACACCCTAATCTACAGGGTGTCGTTTCCTAAGACGTTAAAATATTAGTCCGAGTTGCACCAACATTGCGAAGTTTTAAAGTTTGATTCACGACGGCTACCATTGTGTGGACCCGTAGAATGGAACTTATTGCCGCATTTCTTCGTAAGTGCTGCTGTATGATATAAATCTTGCGGAAATCATGGAAATTATGAAGGGTAAATATTCTGCTAAAAGGAGGACGAACACGTAAGACTGCCCACTCTATTTGTCGCCCTTTGTCTGAGAAGAGGTTCTTCAGACGGCCGGGTGCAATATTCTCCCTGCCCATTGTCCATTTTCACCTTCCTGCTACAAGGTGTTTTTCCCTTTTTCCCGACATTTTACACGAACCGGAAAAATATTTTAACATACGTAGGCATGGGAATTTTCCTTTGCAACCTCGAGACTACTAGAGATTTCCGCTGGAAAAGGTACAGCGGTGGACCAACTTTAGCTGGTGACTGTTACCTTTCAAAGGGATTGGTTACCACATAAGGAACGGTGGAGATGAGGGTAACAATGAATGTTTATCGAGTTTTCAGCACACATATCTGTTGTTAAAAGGGTTTTTAGCAGTTCTATGCGATAATCAAAATCAGAACTTGATTTGAATGTATATTTCAAAGAAGTGTTATTCGTTGTTCCGTGCGCTTTCGTTTGCGCGCTATCGGATTTATCATGGCCTATTTGTATGTGATGTATCAAGTTGCAGTATTTACAATGTGGCCGCGTACGAACAACATCGATTTTGGTATGTTGCTCCTGCACATCAACACTGAAAACTATCACCTTATCGAAGACTGCAAAGAAGCGTGGGCTGCGTGGTCACCTCAAGACCCTGTATGAGGGATCGCAGAAAGCCGGTCGCACTTCCCTCAAGATTAAAATGTTCAGCATGGAGATGAAGGGAGGCGATAACCTCTTGAACCACTGTAACGAGGTTCTCAACATCCACGCCAAGCTTATCAGCATCGTCTAGAAGATGGAGGATGAAGACGTAGCAATTTCCTTGCTACACAGCTTGCCGAAGAGCTATGAGAATGTCGTGATTCACATGGAAATGAGCAGCTTAGATTTGAAGACTCAAGACGTGATCAAGGCACTCAACAATGAGTACTTTGAAGCGTACAATCGAGAAGAAGACTGTGAAGACAGAGGACACAGCAAAAGCGTAATAAAGATCAAGAAGAAGTTGTTCGGGGATGGTAAAAAAGAAGTGATGATTAAGAAGTGCTCATCTCACATGTAATTTCTATGTCTAAGCCACTAAATTCAACTGAGTAAAATAAGTTCCATACTTGATTCCTGTAGACGCCATATTTTCCCAGGCGACACAAATTCCCTTCGATTACTGGTGCAATACCAGCATGTTGCCGACATTGAAGTGTTGCGGCAGAATATATAAATTCAACATCCTCCCTAAACGTTGGCAATGTAGAATGCCAATGTCGTGAGGGAGATCTTTGTGCCTTGGTCTAGGCAGGCCTTTCGTGAGTATATCGGCTAACATCGACAGCGTGCTGCAATACTTGACTTCAACAGCACCATTCTTCACTTCATCGCGGATGTGATGATATTTATGTCGATGTGTTTGGCTCGACTATGGTTCACTGAGGTTTTGGTCATCTTGATGCATGGTTGAATGTCTTCGAAAATAATGACATCAGTTCTTTTAACACCAACAGCAGTCAATACCTTGCACAATAGGTGGTGCAACCATCTCTTTTCTTGAACGGCAAGGCTTAGCGCGATATGTTCAGCTTCGCTTGTCGAAAGTAAAACAATTGACTGTTTCTTGCTTCCCCAACTGACGGGACCGCCAGCAAGTTTAGTACCATGTCCTGAAGTCGATTTTTGATCGTCAATGTCCCCAGCCCAGTCCGCATCTGAGAAGCAATGAAATCGAGGTCACCACTTAATTTGTATCAAATTTCATGCGATTTAGTGCCTTGTAGGTACCGCAATATTCGTTTCACGGCGGTCCAGTGTATCCATTTCGGAGACTCCACAAATCAGGCGACCATTCCAACCACGAGACCGATGTCATGTCGAGTCGCACATACCAAGTGCATAAGTGCACCAACAGCTTCACGGTACGGCTCGTGAATAGTAGTATATGTGACACCACCTTTTGTCATTATAAGGCTGACATTAACCGGGCTTGGCACAGGTGTGCAGTTTTCCATTCTAAACCGCTTCAAAATGTCCCTAATGTAGCGCCGCTGACACAGGATAATGCCACTTCCATGTTCGATCAACTCAATACCGAGAACAAATTTGCACGCTCCACTGTCCGTCATCTCGAATCGATGCTTAAGCTTGCCCTTGACCTGACGTATCACCTCACTGAGTTTCCAGTTACTATCACGTTGTTAACGTATACGAAAGCAAGATACAGTGGTCATCACAGCGCATGATGTACATGCACGGATCATACTCGGATGCTAAAAAGCCGATGGAGAGGACGTACTATCAATTTTTCGTTCCACGCACGAGAAGATTGCTTAAGCCCGTAGAACGACTTACAAAGCTTCAAGCAGTCAAATTCCGGGCCAACATCCATGCTATCCGGAATTAAAATGTAGAAAAGCTTCTCTAATTCACCATAGAGAAAAGCGGTGACCACGTCAAGCTGTTCGATTGTCCAACCGAAGAACTAAGCCAATGCAATCGTCATGCGAAGGGTGATATATTTCACAGCCGGGGAAAATGTTTCCGTATAGTCAACGCCATGTTTTTGTCGAAATTCTTTGGCAACAATTCGTGCTTTGTGCTTGTGGATAGATCCATATGCGCTTCGATTAATTTTTAACAGCTATTTGGTGTCAAAGGCACGCTGGTTACTTGGGAGTTTGGTAAGACAAAAACATCGCGAATATGCATAAATGCGATCTCAGCTTGGATTGCTTTACGCCAATGCACTTGGTCAGGTCCGCATATGAGTTCCTGAAATTCTAATGGCTCTGAAAAGTCTCGGACTTGAGCCATGTTGGCACTTGCACGTCACCACTCTGTGGGCTCAACTCGTCGGTAGGTTGAGCGTCAAACCCAGTCATCTCTATTGTCACTTCTTTCGCCCAGACCAGGAACAGATCTATCGGGAACAACAGCTATGTACTGGTCTGAACGAAAGCAGTAATATTGTAGATGTCGTAGTGGCAGCACGTCTCGCTCAGTTACACCTGATAGCACTGCGTGGCCGTCTTACCATCATGAAAATATCCGTCATGGACTGGGGGGTGAGGAAAACATCTCTCATGCCACAAATAAAAGACTTGATAATATAAGTGTCGAACGAATCAATGGGGATAAAACGATGTGTTTGGTTGTCAGCAAGCCAGAATCCAGTGCCAAATTGATCTCCCTAAAAGAGGACAAGAAACGCAGACCAACCCCAAGTTCTATAAACAATATTGACGCAGGTGAGTAAAAGTAACCTTGCTTTACCAGCAAGGTTCTAAGATAAACCCTAACATGCTCCACTCCTTCGTTCCCTACAGAAAATTCCAGTAGTCGCCTCGTTCCCGACCAAGCGCCACGTGGTTCACTTGAATCAAAAAGTGTTACCAATAATGCTTGTCCGGACGGTACCCCTGTCTGCCCACCCTCTCTAAGAATTTCGTACCCCTCCGACTCCTATAGATGACCTTTTTCCGAAGTGTAGAAGATGGAACCTTAGTGTGCTCATGCTTTATGCTGATGCGACCGTCACTGTTTTGAGTGGACGACAGTGTGGTACCACAAGCACCAGCTGTAAAAAGCAGATAACAATATCCTCTTTCTGAATCCAAGGTATAATCATCCAGTTTATATCATCTGGCTAACTCACGTTTGTAAGGTTTCCTAGGTAAAAATATTTTTTTACTTTTCTTCTTCGTTAATTGATCCCCTCTGTGTTCCATGAATTCTGGAGGGTTCGGGGATGAACAATGTTCACAACAAAGATAAATACTTTGTATAGGAGTTCAACACGTGGTTGAAGATTATCAAGAAAGGGCTTTCGGAGCACATTGAAGCAACGAAGACATGAGTGGAGATGACTCTAGCCGTCAATATAGAGGTAAATTATGCGAAAGCCTTCGAAGTCGTATGTACGATGATCAACCGAAGTATTCAATGCATGGTTTTAAAATGTATATACTACTAAATAATCGTGAGGGATTTTAAGAGTTTATTTCTTTGTAGTAGCTTTCATAAACGGGTGTGGATGCGTCGAAAGATGTACGACTTCATGTTGCAAAATCACAAAAGTGTAAAAGATAATCGTCTTAAGCTCAACGAGCTTTGTATGCCAATGTAAGCCATCGTGGATGAAGTTACGTAAAGCTGGTAAATATTTATTTCTTTAATTTTTGTTTGCGGCTAGTAATTCACCTGATAGCTTTTCTGACTAATAAGGTCAAATAGTCAGGATTATCAAGAACAGGAGGAAATTGATCTTTCCAGGCCGAGAAAACTTTTCGACGTGAATGCGAAAACGGCTGTTGGAAGGAGAAGAGCCTAATTGCGTTGAGATTTCGAGAAACAACATGAGAAAGACTCGTCGGCCGAGGGAACAAGAAACAAGTTCTCCGAGACGTGTTTTATATATGACAAGTATCGACACAAGAAACAAGATTGCTGGAAGATTCAAAATAGAATAGAAAAAATGAGCAAGGGCCTACTATAGGTAAACATGGCTCTAAGTTTAACCATTCATAAATGTTTAGCGAGTAGTGATATATGTCCGTCTCGAGATGAGTTTGTGGGGATCGTATCGCTTAATAGTTCGATCGATATTTTGATTGCATATGTCGAAACATTTTTGGCTGGTGGAGTTAGGACAACTTGTGTTGTCCTGAAGTATGAGAACCAATTCGAATCGAGTTTAATTTGTACACCAGAGCTGGAACGTCGTCTTTTACCATTACTTGCATATTCCGAAAAAGGGTTGCATGGAACTTTTGCAACAAATCGTATGAGATCAAAACTAATCATGAAGTGTAACTCAAGTGAAAGAAAAGGTTTAAATCCATGCTGAAATGTGATACATTGGAATCTGAGAACGTAATTGAAGCGTTTGAAGGTGGAACCAACCCTGTTAGTCCAAGTTTATGGCAAGCACGATTCGGACATCGGTCAATAAGACAATGGAAATCCTCAAGAAGTGCGTTGTAGGACTTAAGATGCAAGATTCGCCAGACTTTTATGAAGATCAAGACAAAAAATAGAAGGATGTGTGACAGGCACGTTTTCGGGGAATAAGCTTAAGATCTCTAGTTATGGCGAAATGAAGACCACGTCACTGCTCCACGTATTCACTGCGATGGTATAGGAACAATGGAGACCAAGTCGCAAGGATGAGTGAAATAAGTGGTGACATTTCTGGATGATTATTCACGCTATGTGGTCGCATACTACATTCTACACAAGTACAGCTGGTAGACAAGATCATCGAGTACAACTAGATGATGGATCCAGTTAATTACCAAGGTGAATTATATTTGCGCCCATAAAGGTGGCAAGTATATCAACAAGCCATTTTTCCGGAAGCTTGTCAAAAGGCTTGAAATGGTATTAAGAGACAGCGCCGCATTCTTCCTAATAAAATATTATAGATTAACGACTGAACAGAACACTGACTGAACGAAGAATGTCAATGTATAACCACATGCAAGTGAAGTAGAAGTGGTGGGATGAATCGACAATGCTGCACGGTATAATACATATCTAACTGATCCACATGCGCTTCTTTCTCCACCAGACCCCAGTTGGATACTGTTTTAGAAACCAAGTTAGAACTATCGCATATGCGTGTGATTAGATCAAAAAGATTACGCTAACATAGCAGAACCATACCATCTAATTATGGAAACAATACATTTCGAATTATGTTTTTGAGGTACTCACATGCATTTAACGGATACCATTTTGGAAATTTAGATTCTGATAGATTGAGCTCACGCGATCAGTGGCTCAACCAGACCCGCCAAAAATCAAGTATATGCAAGTGATTAAATATATACTGCAAGTATAAGTCACGGCGTTGATGAAGGGGCATACTTCAGGCGATTACCAGTTATTCCCACTCAAAATGACGCAGAACAGATTTTGGTGGACCAGACTGCCACCGATCAAAAATTTCGATCTTAAGTGAATTTGAATCTTCGACTCCACGCCAAGATAATTTGCATGCTTCATATCCTACTTCTTATATTGATGATGTTTACACAGATCCAACTGATCACAATGTGGCACTAATCGGTAGATTGTGGCCAGGAGGACTTGTTTGATCTTAATGATTACTCAGTGGTGCGACTATCTCAATAGAACGTGTTGCATTATCTGAGGATCTAGAGCTACTTATCGATAGGGCGGTATTACGGCTGGGATATAATACCAAGAAGTGAGTTTTATTTAGTTGGCTCCGCAAATCGAAAACGTTGGCTACCAGGACCGCTGACACTCATCAACCGAATTTAATATTCTTTCTCTCCTATGCAACGCATCCTATGTTGGATAATTATGGCTCGTAATATACCTGTAATAAAACGTTTCTGAAGCCTATACGGAACTAAAGGTCATAGTGTGATTGGGGGGGTATCTTCGGGGAGATCAAAAATCTTGTGAGCCTTAAACACCATGTAGCAGTATTCAACCGTAACTAACTTGATCCCGGCGGAGATCGAACCCGTACTTAGCCTACAAAATATGCCCTCGCCAAACAACTGATTCAATATTTTCTCGTGGCCCGTACGAACACTGCACCCCTATATATCGGCAAAATTAATCTCTATACATGCAATATGCATCTTGCACACGTCGCTGCAATATCACTCCTTAATACCCTCCCTTAATATAATCGTGATTCGTGCACGCTTACACTGACATTATCATGACAGCGAAAAAAGGATATGACTATATCTTAAAGTGCCGTTGTAAAGCCGTCAGCAATTATCTCCTCAGGAAAATTGTACTTCAGCACAATGAACTCTTGATGTGATTCGTCCTCGAACGGTAGCCGTGGTTCTTTGCTAGCGCGATGCATCTTTGATTTTTTTTGAAACTAGTCTTCGCCGTTTCGATACTGTACTCAAGATCCTTAAGAATCCCCGAAGGCAGATTAACTCTTGCGTGGCACTGTAAGACTCATATATTCCGCTTCAGTACTTGATGTAGCAACCCTTGGCTGGCGCTTGGAATGCCAAGAGATCATACTGCCGCTCAGCAAGCATATTTACCCTGTCTCCGATTGCCTCGCGTTAATGTCGCCTGCCTAGTCTGCATCTGACAATCCAATGAGCTCTCTTAGCGTAATGCCACTAATGACAGTGACATTATCTTGAGTCATCTCCAGGTACAGAATTCGCTTGGCTGTCGCCCAGTGCTACTTTCCGTAGCGCTATCAAACGTTAGAGACTTCGTCCACAGCATGTGGGATGTCCTAACGCGTACGCGTTGCTACGTATATCAATGCGCGTACAAATTCTCGATAAGAAATTTCGGTAAAAAACATTTCCTCTTCAGGCAACTCCACCAATTAGAGTTTCTGACCGCCGGTGTGTAGACGTCCGTTTTGTTCTGGATGCAAAACTCCTTCGTTAGTCGCTCTAGTAAACCCCCCTGGTTCATCTTCACCATGGGTTCTTCGCGCTTGCGACAAATCTTGATCACTAGACATTACTTGAGCTCAACAAATTCTTTAATACGGAACCCTTCCTCTAAAACAAATCGAGAAAAAACGCGCTTGATGTGAATGATGACCTTCTTAATGTTGCAAAATAGCATTAGGTTATTAACGTGTTCCAGATTATTCTATACTCGCTTATTGAAACTCCGATGCAACACCTACTGATTCACTGTTGCGTTCTTGAATCATTGATTCTCCAGGTGCAAACTAAGTTTGCTGTCCACTGTCGAGCCGCTTGCTTTGTCTCATATAAAGTTTTCTGCAGCACACTTGTTTTTGTCGAAATCTCCTCGTCTTTAAGTCGCTGGGCTGATTCATGTATATT
>JH598611.1:258624-275795 GCA_000173235.2 Hyaloperonospora arabidopsidis Emoy2 | reverse complement strand
TGACTTTTTAACGCACGTGAAGTCGTGGGCGAGCACGTTACGGCCTGGATCCTTGCTAGCGATCGCCGTAAGTTGCTATGTCTTATAATTTCTTTCTTTGACATAGGCGGGCTACCATGCTAATATTGACGATGTGGTTTCGATGTCACTGAACGAATAGTATAAAAACGCAGGATGTCTAGAACCAGCGTGGTGGGAAGCGCAAGCTTGGTATCTTTGGCGCGGTGACGGCAAGCAATGTAAGAGACCTTTTGCCCCAGCTTAAGTGACATCTTCAGATAATTACTACTTGTCACGCGATTGCTGTTGCAGATCCGGCAACCGTGTTTGATCCCGAGACAGAGGCTCATTTACACGTGCGCCCAGGTGATTTGATTGAACACTTTAGGGTGAGTTTCTTTTGTGCTCTTTGCATAAGTATGACGTGTCTGACGTGTCTGACGTGTTGACTTTTGCTTATTTATGGGTAGACACATCCGCTGCATGTTATTGACGTGTCAACAAAACCCGGAGCATTATGCACACGATGTGCTAGCCGAAACAGGACTTTTGGATATTGTCATGTAGACAGAGGACATCCCATGTTGTAGCGCAGTAAAGCTTCGCCACTGTGAGCCGACGAGCTTACATTGTTATGTACAAGATTGACTGCTTTGTAGAGCGAGCGGACTTTCGAAATCGATTCGCACTATTGATGGGCCAACCCCATCAAGAAATGCAAATTCATTAGCGGAACGAGAAGCTGCACCTAGCCGACTGACTACACCGCAATAATGGGATGTCTATGAGGTCCTGTAAACTTAAGCAGACCGGCCGTAAACAAACTTCTTTTCTCCTTCGCATTTCCGCGTCGAAAGCGAAGGACGAGCGGCCGCTTTGCGTCGTTCAGTGCCCACAGCGTGTGCTTGAGACCAGCGTGCTCAATGTTTGCGTTACCGATTGCAACAAGACAATCACCTGGATTCACGGCCGCCGTTTGGCCTTGGCTCCGTCGTACAATAAGACGCGGGGACCTCTTCGAACCATCGATTTTTGGCGCCTGCACACGCAAAACAACGATGGTCATCAGATGCAATGGCGCATGAGGCTTTGCGAGCAGCAAGACGACAACCGTACCAACTGGAGACCAAGCGGGCCCTTATCACGGATAGCGATCTCATATTCATTCGCCTTGGCAGTTCTCATCGTTGAAATGCTGACAGCCCCCATGGCTACGATTTTGTATACGCCCGTAATACTCGTCACCGCTGGGTGCTCCGCAATCACCTGCGCTGTAAGCGTGTCACCGGCTGAGAAGTCAGCATCTTTGTCTTCTTCTTCATCGTCTTCCTCTACGGTCGCTTCGCACACCCTTTGAGTGATCTCGCGTGCTCGACTGTTACCATGAATAACAACATTGAGTTACCTATCGACAATACATGCTACGCAGCATGGCTTAGCTAAGTAAAGACGTACGTTGTCGATCCTCGTCGCACCATGGTCGCAGCTTTGTCCGATTTGGGCGCTGGTCTATAGTGAACACACAGTGATTGTCAGTACTCCATACCGGTCAAGGAACACCTTGACATTTGCGTACCTGGATGAACTCGACAGCTTTGTTGAACTCTTCGATGATCGAGAGCTATTGAGCTCCTTTAAGACCAACGTGTTGACGCTGCCCATCGACAGTGTCGCTCCTGTATCCAGATTTTTGACGCACAAATTACTGTCAGCGCCCGAGTCTGCTGGTTGCTGCTGATGGATAGGCATCGGCTCGTATTTCTCGTACACAATACGATAAAGCGACGGGCGATCCAGCGTCTCGACATCTAATGTGATCGAGCCCACATCACCGGCGGGAATACTAAAGGTCTTGGAGACCTGCAGCCAAAGAGCCACATCCGAGTTCATGTCAACCACGCGGATACGGTCCAGGAGACTATGTCCTGCAGGAGCTTGGAACGTGATCTTTAAAGGCTTGCCAAGATCACAGTTCTACAAACAAGCAGACAAGCAAACGCGAGTACATCAGTCTCCATATTACTTCCATACGACTAGCTATTGCCATCTGCTCACCGATTTGCACTTTACGCTGAAGTTAGACTTCTCTGCCTGACGACGAAAGTACGCCCAAGCAGAGCAGACATTTTGCTCGTGCTGTAGTTGTTCCGTGTGTTGTAACAGACTCTTTGCATGCGCCACCTTGGGAATGTTAAAGTCTTCAGGACCGTAGCCGTATGGGTTAAACTCAACGCGAGCTCCTCGACGAACGAGCTCTGTGGCCACATCGCTAGCGCCGCTTGCACTATAACAACAAAAACAGTCAAAGTTCACATCCATACATGGTCGTTAGTCTTCAGTACTCAAAACGAATAGGGTTCTCGAGCGTACCAAGCGTAGTGCAGGCAGCTCCAGCCTAGCAGATCCTTGTGGTTCATATCACATCCAGCGTCCAGCAAAATAATTGCAATGCGCAGACGAGCATCGGTGTCACACTTGGTTGCCAGCATGACGAGGTTGCGCTGGCGACTGTCCAGATACTGCACCTGCACTCCACGCTCAATTGCAACCTTCACCCCTTCCACCGATCCAGTACGGATAGCGTGCAGCAGCGTCTGAAGCAGCGCGGCTTTCATCAGACGCGTAATCTGCGAATTGGACTCCATCGCTCGCACGCGCCAGCTCCTGGATGCCAATGGGACAAACGGGCGTCGCGAAATACACCTCGACTCGGCAATTCTCGCAGTTGCAAGCCGGGCTAAAGGCTCTTGCTGCTGCTGATTGACCTCTTCCTTCTCCCCTTTCTGTTCCTCTTTCTCCAAGTCGCCACAAGGCGTTTCAGCCAGCAGCTCTGGTCTGTCCTCCGTCTTGGGGCAGTCCGTACACTTCTCCTCCTTCAGCTCCCCTGTCGCCGCCTCGACAATGTCCTCTCCCGTCGCTCGTTCCTTGAAACACTCCGTGTCCTCCTTCGCCCCTTCTCGCTCAGTTGCAACTTCCACCGGATCGTCGCTCTGAACCAGAAAACAATCTAGAGGATCCCCTCCTTCGCCCTTTGAATCGTTCGGATCAACCGCCAAGTCGGATGCGTTCGTGGGCGACACGTCGCTTGCGCTTCGGCTTTTTCGGACAATGTCGGCTAGACTCGAGTCAACAGGTTTAGGACTGGCGGCGGACATGGTCACAATCAATCAAAGAGATGTTACGGACGCAACCGAGACTTTTGTTTTGGTTCTCTGTTTTTTAGTCGAAAAAAAGACAACGACCTGATGCGGCGGACGGAAGGCACGAGAGAGTGGAGCTCGTCGTTGGTTTGTAGGTGCCGATAGAGGGATGAGTGCGTGCCCATTTATGCACGCGTTTTTTCGCCAAGGAGTCAGACTGTATACCAGATGGTATACAGCCTCCAAGGCAAGAACGCGACATGAAAGTGGAGATTGAACAAGGAGTTGGAATTGAATTAAATTGAATTGAGAGGGCCATTTCGGACAGACAAGCGACTCATCCAATGTAGCTTCATGATGGGGACGAAGCTGGGGATAGTCGCAATTCGCGACACGGCTACAAGCAAGAGCAGATGGAAATTCCTTTGACTTTACTAAGGTGGCGCTGCTGTAGATCGCTAGCTGCGTGCATACAAGTTCGACGGATTGCATTGGCGTCGAGGTACTTCCTATGAAGCAGTTGAAGAGCTAGTATACTTATCGAACTGGTCGTGACCAACGTGTGTGTTGCAAGCACAAAAATAGAGAAGCGTTGGACGGATCAAAAATGCTGTCGATCTGGAAAGACGCTCATCGTGGGCCCTACTATCCGCAGAATCAGAAAGGGTTTCACCCTCGAAGTCGCAAATAACGGTTTTACTGATTATCTGTTTCCATAATTCCACCTGGCAGCAGAGGTCTGTAAGTACCCTCGACATCGGCCTCTGTCGCTTGCGTATCGCATGTTGACATGTATGTCTCCAGCTAAACGCTCACGGTGAAACTGATCCACATGGAAGCCGACGCCACACAATCCCTTTCGGACAAACGATCCATTTCGGCTATGGCCGCACAAAATCCTTTGAGCACGCACCTAGCGTTCGCATGTGCTTCATCCATCTACAAAGGGGAATCGTAAAAAAATAAATGGGTGCTTAAAACAAGTGGGAAGCCTAAACCCAGTGGATGGCCTAATAAAAGATTGTCCCATGCTGCTCTTCGTGTGCTGGAATGGCGACATACACGAATACATTGTCCACAGCTCCTAAAAACTACGGCACACGACAAGAATCCAGCCAATCACAGCTTTGGCAATTGTGTTGGTGCCAACAAAACGATGATTACCAATTGGTTATATCGGGTCATGCTCAAGAAATACATTCTTAATTGTGTACGCAGAATGGCAAAAGCTTTGCCATTGGATTCAAGCACTGGAAAAACTCGCATTGACTACTAAATACAGCAGATACTTTTTCTAAAGCTAAAAGAATCCCGATTTATGGCATTATAGATACTGGTATAAAACACCTCCAAAGTACAGCAAAATAATATTGACTCTGTTTGGGGCCGATATTCGGCATAACCAAAAAAAAAACAATTTTAATTTTGCTGCATTGTTATCAAGAGGGTCGTCACGATGCAAATTACACAAATTCACGTGTCTAAAAAACCTCTATAAATTAGTAGCACGTGGATCACTTACGGTGCCGGTAATCTGCTACGGTGCTGACAAGAAACCTTTATACCGGTTTTACTTGGCGGTATACCGGATGCTTGTCATTCGACACTTGAATGGCGCTCCTCAAGAAGCAGGAGTTCGTGGGCGCAGTGACGCTCCTGTCCTTTTCTATCGATGGGTCTCTGCTTTACGTAGGCGTCGGCCCGACAGTCTTTCTCTACTCTGTCTCGTCTGGTGAGCTGCTAAGTCAGCACATTGTCTTGGCTCGTGGTATTCTACACGGCTGCGACATCGTCCGACTTCCTCGCGCCACTTCAGAGTCATTTGCTGGCGTCTTTTTCGGTCAAAAGCGTGTATCGTGCTTTACAAACCTACCACAAAGTTGTGAAGCAGCTCAAAAGATTAAGGAGCTCATGACACGTGGAAACCCGAAAGTATTCAGCGACTGGGTGTTCGATGCTCACTTGTTGACGGATGATTTGGGTACATCAGGGAAGAAGAAGGATCTATTGGTTGCGGTTGGACTTGCTCACAATTTGGTGCAAATATGGGACCCCACTAGTCGCGACGTCCTTCTCAGCGTGCAGTGTACTGAGCGCTGCATTTTGTACGCGTTGGCGTTCTACGGCTGCTCATTGGACGAGCTCATTGTTGCTTCGGGAACAGTCTATCAGCACATTCTGTTGTGGAATCCAATGGAGTATGGACTTGACAATACTGACACTGCTGTTGCACCGGCGCAACGGTTGCATGCTCACGAGGGCGTGCTTTTCAAGTTGGCGTGGTCGTCTGATGCCCGCTTTCTAGCCTCGGTTTCGGACGATCGCACTGTGCAGTTGTGGTCGAACAATGGAAACGCCAAGGTCGAGCAACTGCACATGTCCAGGATATTAAGTCGAGCTGAATTGTTGCAGAGTGCGTACTTGCCAGTGTTCCGGGCCTGGGGCCATTCGGCACGTATTTGGGACGTCACTTTCTGGCAATGTGGTGTGGTAACAGCAAGCGAAGATGGATTTGCCAAGCTCTGGAATCTGAATGGTCATTGTGTAGCCACGTTGCGGGGTCACGTGGGCAGGCATGTGTGGCGTGTAGCTGTTCACCCGTCACAACAGCTGGTTGTCACAGGAGGCGGTGATGGTGCGGTAAAACTCTGGAATATCGCACATCAGCTCATGTCTTCTTCTGATGCGCCGGAGACGAGTGAAGTGTGTAGAACTATTCGTGTTCCCATAATATCGACCGAAAAGAAGGGTGGTCCATCATCTCACAGTGTACGAAACATTGTGTTGAGCACGGTCGATGATGGTGAGACTGCATTTGTAGCCTCCGAGCGCGGCGAGATTTTTCGCCTGAATCTAATATCACTTACAGCAAAACTTGCTTTTGTTGTCCCTCCAAGTGAGAATAATTTCATTCAAACGCGCACTGGTGGATTGTCGGCATTTTCAATCGATTTCTCTGGACGCTTCTTGTTAGTTGGCGAAGTAACGGGGCGTGTGTGTATTGTTGAGGCATCTACGGGGAATCTGTTGCATGCATGGACTTCACAAGCAAACACTCGTGTTATGAAAATTTGGTGGG
Organism: Hyaloperonospora arabidopsidis Emoy2; assembly: GCA_000173235.2. NCBI lineage: Eukaryota > Oomycota > Peronosporomycetes > Peronosporales > Peronosporaceae > Hyaloperonospora > Hyaloperonospora arabidopsidis. The sequence goes on along the minus strand of JH598611.1, from coordinate 269,576 downwards.
ACCAAGAGGATGCTCTCTTTATTAGTAGTGCTGGTGGCGCCCTCGTCGAGTGGAAGCCTGTCATTGGGCAGGCATGCGATGACATGGCATCCGTGTCCGTTGCAATAAGTCTCGTGGCTGTATATAAAATCCCGACACAGAGCTCAATCTTGTCAATCTTGGTGGTAGATCGATCAGCCAAGGTCAGGAATATCGTGGGAGGCGACGGGCATGGTAACGTCTACCTTTTTCATCGTCCGTTTGCTCCAAGTAGCATCGACTACGATGTTGATGCGGCCCAACCCCCTGCTCACATGCTCAAGAGCGTCCACGGACGTGAGTTGGTGGCATCGCTTTTACTTAGTAATGCTCGAAATTGCCATCTCGCGATGCTATCTGGTGGCCATGACGGGCACATTTGCTCTTATGCATTAGAAGACGATACTAGATCGAGTGGGGCGCTGACAATCAAACAGTTGGGCCGTGAATCCATCAAAGGAATCTCCACAGTCAAGCAGCTCTGGTGGAGGCAAATGGCATCTACCGACGGCGTGCCGCAACATGACCTTATGGTCTTTGGTTTCCAGGCGTCACGCGCTATTCTGTACAACGCGTCTGCGCAGTATTGTATCTTCGAGGTGGAATGTGGTGGTTGGCGCCGCCCCCATGCCCTCTACACTCGTGGTGATGAACGTCAGCACGCCGTTCCCTCTCATACACTTGTGCTCACGCCTCGAACAACGGAAAAGCAGCACGTTGATATCAAGGTGCACTCTACGCTTCTGGATGCGCACGATTCTTCAGGAACTTCTTTTTTTTTCTCCAGATGCTCTCTGCATGATCATCATCATGGTCGCATGACGACTTGTGTATCTTTTCTCGGAGAAGAACGCTTAGTTACTGCAGCAGAAGACAACAGCTTAATGCTGCATCGTCGCCGCCGCACTCAACATGACCACGAGAAGCACGAACACTTGCGCTGGTGCGGCGTAGCTTCCGGGATTGCCCACACCACAACTGTGAGGGCGCTCACGACGTATCCTCGCAAAAAATTTGACGGCGTTGAGGAACACATCGTGCTCTCGGGGGGAGGCAAGCAGCGCCTAAATGTATGGCTAGTTTCTGGTGACGATAATGCACTTCGTCATATTTGTGGCCAGGAACGTACAGGAGCAGCGCAGGACCATCGTATTCTTGGGCTTACTACGTTCCCGATTCCTCGCATCTCAGAAAATTACCGACTTGTGACGGCTTGCAACTCCGAAGGGTCCACTCAACTGCTTCTGCTAGACGTGAATAACGCTGGACTTTTCGAGCTCGGTGACTGCCGTTCAGCCTCTAGAAAACCGATCTTGTCCTGCGTAGGGTTTCAGGAAGGTGAAGCCGACGCGATGATTGCAGGGCTAGCAGTTGGCTCCACGGATGGTTTGGTGACGCTGTGGGATTTGACGTTGCTGCTGAAGAAGATTGGGTCGTTGCTTGTTCGATCCCATTCTGACGTGGAACAGCTTCGTGAAAAGCTAGTGCCGCTGATAAGTGAGTTACGTCCAAGTGGTAACTACTTGGCACACGATATGGGCACAAACTGCATAGATCTCGTCTCCTGCGCAAGAAGTGCCGAAGAGGGAAGCCTGGATGTAATAATCGTCAGTGGTGGAGATGACCAGAATTTAAACTTACATCAACTGCGCTTTCCATCGTGCCAACTACTTTCCAAAACCCGGGTGGTAAATGCTAGCGGTTCAGCTATAAAAACTGTTTCGTGTGTGAATGCTCAAGTCATTTTTGCAGCCGGCTACGACCAACGAGTGAGCAAGTGGAATATTCAGCGCAACGAAAACGGGTTTGAGCTTGAGTGGCAAGGTGCCGCGTTCTCGGAGTGCGCCGACATTGCACACCTCGCAGTTCGGCAAGCTCCGGCTGGCACAGCGGACGACGTTGTTGTCGTTGGTCAGGGTCTGCAGATGCTGCAGTTCCAACGTGGTGAGGAACACCATCATTTAACAGCGTGATACGACAGTAACAATGGGAGCATGAACAAAATAGGCGAGTGAATAGAAGGTCATGCATTTTTCTCTGTTTTGTGTCCTAAAATATCCACATCGCCAGCATAAAAGAATGAATCGCACACGCCAAAGCTGTTCGGAGCAAGCATCGCCGGCCGATCAGCTTTCATCCACGCCCACCTCATCTTTTTCCATCCACCTTCGAGACGACGTCTTGATCGATACCTATAGCTGCATGAACGCTGCACCTCCTGTCATAAGAGAGCAACAGGTTTCACAACTCACGACAGCAACGACGGACGGCCCGCAAGAATCCAGTTCCCGTACATCGACACAACGTTCGACCTATTGGCCAAAAGTGTTTTCGCCGCTGTAGGTGATGTAGAGAAAGCCGTCCACGTCTTTCTGCTCTTCGTAAATGTTCGACATCAACGCAGCTGTACGATTCAAGTTGCACACATTTCGACTTGAGTAAAGTAAACTACAGTAAACACACAAGAGACAGACACCTGTATCCAGTTCGTACCGGTGGGCGGGAGCACGTTGTTAATGAAGATGAAAATGGCCTTCTCCGGGCTCAATTTAATGCGTTTCCGGATCACGTACACGAACTGACCGACAGTCAGATCGGCCGGCACCAAGTACTTCTTCTTGTCAATGTCCGGGATGTCACTGCGATCCGCTTTCTCACAAATAACCTACAAAAGACACAGCGATAGAGACCACAGACACATATCCCACCCACAGCAATGTAAGAGAGCCAGTCCAACAACAAGGATCTCTCCGCTCGTTCCATCTCTAGATACACAGGAAATAGCCACGCACTGGAATGCGGTCGGGATACTTGGAGCGAATGCGCTGCGCTTCAGCCTGGCGCTTCTCTGGAACCCCCAAACATCGTTAGCGCTCTGTCCTTCCACACTCAGTACCAAGCTGAGGAGAAGCTACCCACGTACCGAACGGGTGCTCCTTCTTGAACGAGCTCATGGTCACGACAGAAATGAGAGAGAGAGAGATCGATGACGTCTATACAAGTCACAACATTGAGCGTCCGTTAGCTCAACTGCGACTTACTTTGGACGTCTTATCTTGGCTGCGTGTACTATTGGCTCTCTCAATACATGTAGGCGACACCCCTACTAGGCACTCTCTACTTCCTGACAGAGAGCGGCTGTAGACTACTTACTTGCCTTCTTTCTTTCACTGACGGTTCTTCTCAGCTGTCTCCTTTTCCTTTTGTGTTGGGGGGAGTCGAAAGGCGGAACAACGGCGAGTGACCCCGACCCCTAAGACGAATCCGCCGTCTTTTCTTCTGTATTTCATGTTGCGTACACAACTGATTCTTGTCTGCGCGTTTATTTTGGCGGATTGTTGGGACGAGCGTCTTCGAGAACAATAAGAGCAAATTGGTCATAAAGTGCCTTTTTATTTGGCCGGAATGTCTTTCTGGATATTAGTGCGGACTCATGCGAAGTTAACGAGCAGGATCGTCTACTGGACGTTCACACTACACCATCATGCTCCAGAATGAAAAAGTACTTATGGCGTCTACACAGTGCCGTTTCTCGTTAGGACACAAAAACTTGTTGACTTCGCGTCTTAACGAGCCATTGCTGCACTCATTAGCCGCTGGCTTACGCCGTGTGCAAGATCGGTTTAACATTTGCGCCTGCAACCAAGACACCCCCAGCACTAGTCTGAGTCAATTTTGATCCCGGTGTGACTATGACAAATTGCCCTATCGACGGTTCAGCTGTTTATTCGTCGGAACGTGAAAGTTTCAGCTCGGCTTTCGTATCGGCGAGCAACCGCAAGACGTCGTTATCTTTTCATTTCGTTGTAAAAAGTAGGACGATTCGAATGCTCCATTGTGTTGGCCACACGATAAATTGTCGAGCAACTTCTAATATGATTGGATCCATGCTCAAGAAACCTTAGAGCCTAATAACCAATGAAAAGCCTCCAACTGGTCGCAGAATCGCTCGGGACATTCTGACCAATCACCTGCCGCCGAAGACGACCCCAACCGTCCATATCCCCCCAAATTCTTCTCTTCCTCTCACACACTCACAACCCAAAGAACGCTCAAAACGCGCGCGCCTTCTCCCTCTCATTGTGAGTGAGTAGCCACGGGCCTGACACATCCCCTATCCCTCCGCCCTCTCTGCCTCTGCAGAAGAGTCGAGTGGTACAAGTGGCAGTAATGACGATTGATGATTCTCTGTTCTGTCACAGCTTCTGCATCTTCACGCGCCGCTTCTCCTTCTCCTCATAATCGCTCAAGATGAACCCGGAATAGTGCGTACAGGACCGAGTGTGTCAATGAATGGAGCTACAGGATCTAATGATTGGGTGTTTATCTATGGCACGCAGTGACTACCTGTTCAAGCTGCTGCTGATTGGTGACTCGGGCGTCGGCAAGTCGTGTCTGCTGCTCCGCTTTGCTGACGACACGTACACTGAGAGCTACATTTCGACGATCGGTGTAGACTTTGTGAGTAACGAAGGATTTGGAGCGCTGCCTGGTTTGGCTGGCAAACTGGGCGCTTTTGCGACCTGAAGGAGGATGTATTGTCTGACGAGGTGTTTGTTGTGGTCGTGTGCAGAAAATCCGCACCATTGAGCTGGACGGCAAGACCATAAAGCTTCAGATTGTATGCCAGCTGTTGTTTGTAGTCAGTTTCACAAGGGCAGAGCTGACGGTAGATGGTTTTTCATGCACAGTGGGACACAGCGGGACAAGAGCGGTTCCGCACGATTACTAGCAGTTACTACCGCGGTGCCCACGGCATTATTGTGGTCTACGATGTGACTGACCAAGAGTCGTTCAACAATGTTAAGCAGTGGCTACACGAGATTGACCGGTGCGTTGATAGAGCTCGAGGGTTTAGTTGTCGAGTTGGTTGCGGACGGTCATGGACTCATGAGTTTTGATTGTGTAATGCAGATATGCTTGCGAGAACGTGAACAAGTTGCTGGTGGGCAACAAGAGTGATTTGACGGCCAAGCGGGTGGTGAGCACGGATACCGCCAAGGAGTTTGCCGAGAGTCTGGGGATTGAGTTTCTCGAGACTAGTGCAAAGAACGCAGCCAACGTCGAAAAAGCCTTCATGATGATGGCTGCCCAGATCAAGAAGCGCATGGCTAACGCTCCCGTGGCTCCCAAGGCTGGCGTCAAGCTGACACCCGGCCAGCAGGTGCCTTCCAACGGAGGGTCGAAGTGCTGTTAAGCGGTGTTGTCTTGCCCCCTCGCCTGGTGCGTACAATAGTTGACCCGGCCGCAGCTTTATAGCGCTGGAATCATCTTGCGCAACGACGAGGTTCTGCACAAGATAAGAGTAAACGCTGGTGCGACGCGGGTGTGGAGGCTATTTGAGGATTTGATGGCGTCTGGAATGGAGTATCAGATCGGATGTGCGCTCTTGTCCTCATGTCGGTCATGCATGCTTAGCGGTATTGGCTGAAAGGAGTGAACATGTGTTACCCTGGTTAGTTTTGACCCCATACATGGTTTATTTTTTCTCGTTTACAAGTGCGAATTGATTGCGTTTCGTTGTTGTGGCTATCGGAGCTTCTCGTGTGTGAAAGGGAAGCTCGTTTCGGATGAATGTTACCCGTCTGCAGGCAATCAACCACTTGCAGTGGTAGGATGCCGTGAAATTGTTCGCTTGGGTGATGAAGCAGCTCGCGAAAACACGGTACAGAGCGTGTGGGTGTCCTTGTAGACGAGGAAATCAAACTCAGGTTGGCGTTTCTTGAGCTTGACAGACTGCAAGATCCACTCTGTGTCAGCCGAAATCGTCAATGAGATGAGAACGATAACCGATCAGTCACCGACAACGTAGGAGAATACCTGGCGTCACGAATTTGAGCCTGCTCGCGTTCTGTGTCATCAAAGAAGTGTCCAGGCGATCAGCAACATGCTGTCATTCGAGTAAAAACATAAGCATACCTTAGGCACTTTGTCCGCCTTGGACCCGTTCAGATTGGCACCGACCATGTGAGTGACGCGCGTTGCCGTCAATGCAAACCTACGGATCGAGCGTCAGCTAGTGACATGTGAGTGGGAAGTTGAACAAAAGTCCGCACGTACGCGACGTTGCCACCATGATCCTGCACCAACTTTGCCAAGTTGTACCTATGCAATAATAGACAAGAGATACGAGTGTGAACGATTTCGTACACGAACGTCTATCGTCTCCGTATCGTACGAAGACATTTTGCCTGTGCGGCCATTAAACACGATCCGACAGCCCTGTAGACAGACAACAAGTCACTCTCGTTATACCGAAGCATTGCATAGGCTCAATTAGCTACCGCACACCTTGAAAATATCGGATATGCACGCCGTCTTCACTGGATTTTCCGGGCCTGTACCAACATGAGCGGCGTATGTGAAACGTGGCTCTAACGTTGTCGAGTGTAACTTCGTGCACCTTGACTGCGTTTGTCGGGTAGCGCGCGCTTTTCCTGAAAAAACTCCTCGCGCTTTTTCTCGGCGTCACACTTCCTGATGGTCTCCTCTTCCTCTCGTTCTCGGCCGCTCTTTGCGCGCCGCTCGTTACGGGAGGTGGGCCCGCTTGGTCCGTTGACAGCAAACATTGTTCTGACAACAAGGCTGTTGGTATATTGACAAAGACACTTCGAGAAGTATGGACCAACCACTTCCTCTCACAACAAAAGCTCATTCTGCAGTTGATCTATCGCCATAGTCAACCGCTTACGGACCAACCCACAGTTTGGGATAATAGCGTGTTCAATAGCTGTCGAGGTAGCACATAAACGGTGTTGGATTACTTGTTGAAGTCATCAGCTGAAGGCCATCAGACGCATTCCCTGCCTGACCATTAAGTTCGAGTAAAGATACCTACCTGCTTATGCTATGAAGCTAGCGACAACATGAGAGCTAGCAAGCGTCATGTATACATCGCAACAAGGACTGACCCTAGCATACAAAACCGTTTGGCAATGCCCGAGACTACGAATAACCCCAGTGATGGCAGCGTTAAGCTCGAAGTACATTTCAAACGTGAAGGGACCAAACCTCATATTTTTCTATGTAGCGTGTGCTTGCACACTCATTAGGCTACGCCATCGAACGTCGGAATGTAAAGGACATAGGATAGCATCGGGAGGAGCTCAGGATTCCGCGCACTTTGATATAGGCTTCATATTGCATCATAACTCTCTACTTTGTCGAGCTCTTGTGACGACCATGTTGTTGCTGACTGCGTTTTGTGCTTTGTGTCTTGTGCATGAACAAACATAATAGTGATTGCAGGCTCTATCGTCCGCTTGCTGGTAGCGTTCAGCGCGACGCACTTTCTTTGTGATGTGTGGCACCCTTTTGTGGCTCCGTCGAACTGTTTCCACTATTAGAGCGTCTCCAGCAGTGAGTATAACTTAACTTTTTGTGCACCAATCAGAGACCAGTATAACTCCCTCTCAAATCTATACGCAAAAAACTTCACAGCAGTCAGTATAAAGATAGGGGAGCAAGCTCCGGAGCTCGCCCTTTGATATTAGTAATTCAGTATACTGAATCAAGTTGCAAAACACTACAAAACAGCAGCAGTCGCTGAAGAAGGCGTACGATGTTGTTAATGTATGTATAAATTCAATACAGTGTACTCAAGCAACGCGATCAGCCTTTGCTTATCAGTGTCCAGCATTTGCTTATGTGATCATATTCACCTTTAATCGATTTAGGCCAATCACAAGCGTGCGCCAGAATAGTGACTAAGCCAAAGAGTGACTTCGGATATGCCTATATACCTATGAGGGGGGGGGACAGGCTAGATCGTACTTGGTTCGCGCGAGGTACACCGAGCCGCGTTATTTACAGACATAACAGCTTGAGTGCTTCTGTCTATCGGTAGCACACCTTGACACTGACAATGAGGAAGTGCTCAGCAAGTAACAAATAGCAAAGTGAGATTCATTGTTTATCTTTTATACATGTAAGTAACGTGCTTGTAGCACGAGGAGGAACGTTTTCGCGGGAAATCCCCTTTAACCGTCATGAACCCTGCCGACCCTATCAATCATCAATCATCAATCAATAGGTCGTACAATACTGGAAGTCACAGGTCACTCCCGGTCCCAATGTTCGAGACCAGGCAGTTAGACAGAAACGTGAGCTTCCTTTTTCTTATAACGCGGCATTGCTCGTAAGCCATACAGAAAGCCATACAGAAAGCCATACAGAAAGCCATACAGAAAGCCATACAGACAGACAGACAGACAGACAGACAGACAGACAGACAGACAGACAGACAGACAGACAGACAGACAGACAGACAGACATCCATACAGACAGCCATACAGACAGCCATACAGACAGCCATACAGACAGCCATACAGACAGCCATACAGACAGCCATACAGACAGCCGTACAGACAGACTAACAGACAGCCATACAGACAGCCATACAGACAGCCATACAGACAGACAGACAGCCAGACAGACAGCCAGACAGACAGCCAGACAGACAGACAGACAGCCAGACAGACAGCCAGCCAGACAGACAGACAGACAGACAGACAGACAGACAGACAGACAGACAGACAGATAAGTACTATTTAAAAAGTTCGGCATTCAACCTTGCGCACAGTCACCAATAGCTTCACCCTTCGGGCTCGCAATAATATAAGTTGTTTTCGACCGAACGAGACTGGTAAAGCTGTGGTCGCCATAGTTTTTTTGGTCCCCAGTTAGGCTCAACGGTATACTGTTGCTAGTGTTATTAAGTACCACGTCGTCGACTTCAAATCATCGTTCTTCTCTATCAACTGGAGCCAATGAGCTGATTGATCTCAAAATCCTGAACCCATGACGTGCAGCCAAAAAAGTTATCTCGGGTGTCAAAGAACTACAAAACGTAGGCGGGATAACGAAAAAATAACTTTTTCTCAAGTTATCCCCGAGTTATTTCGCTGTTGTGGCGCACTTTTATGAGTATAACTAAATAACGTTTTTTGATTGGACAGAGAGTTTAGTTATACTCACTGCTGTAGACGCTCTTAAGAAGAGCCAGTAAAAAGATATTCTCGAAACTAGAGGTCTATATTAGTTCACGAAGGTTATCCGATAAGCTGAATTCACAGCACTACGCATCAGCCATAATTTTTGACTGTGGCGGGTAGGCCTCGGCAAGGTAAGGTAAGACACCCTTCGTTACCCGGTAAAGTGGTTAAGGGTAAAGGGTAGCCAACGGGTCAGTTAGCGGGTAGAGTAATTGTAAAGCCGATCTTATTACCCGATTATCCGGTAATTACAGGTTAAAAATGTTTGAGTCTGACATAAGGGCTTCTGTGTAGCATTTTGCGAGTTGTAGGTTGCCCCATAGTCACGGGGTTTAATACGGAGTGTGCCACGGAGCTCTGCTGAGTTCTGACCTCCCAGAAGGCAGAAAGCAATCCATCAAAAGTCAAAGCGCACGTCTTCGCGCGCGACCGCATTCTGAAGCCTACATATTCATAAAGGGCTCCAACGGCCGCGGCTAAGACAACGACGCCGACGTCCAGACCCGCGGCGCCAACTACAAACCACCCAATTATACATCTTGTATAAGTGTTCAACGTATTGCATGAGATATAAATAATGAGTGATTAGTTCGCTATATGCATGCAAATGGTGCTTCCTTTTTTATTGTAGTATATATACATAATTTTAAAGGTTTCTTGCGCTCATGGATGGGTGCCGGTATCCTTAAAGTGCCGGAAAATTGAACGCAAGCTGTAACGGGGTGCCTCCGTTACATGATAATTTACATAAGGTAAACTTCAAGTATGAATATTATGTTAGCACAAACACAATATTCTCACAATATTATCCTAATAGATAACATTGCCTCGCAGATGTAACACAATGCTCATTGGTTGATATAGGATCGAGATATCAACCAATAAAGTCCAGCCACGACAGAAGCACGCAATGAGTGGTGCGCAGATAGTTACAATACATGTTTGTATTTAGACATAGTTAAATGAAGTCAATTAGGGATTTATTAAAAGGATTAACTATACTAAATACAGTTCTACTTTTTACCTTGACTGAGTACTCTTACTCCGTATCGCAATCTTCCTCTGCACGTACGTGTACGTGAGGTAGTCGGACGCACACACCCTTACACTGTCAGCAGTGCAAGGTTTATTCAGTTAGTTGAATAAGGTGTTCCCTGTTACACGTGGTAGCACTTCGTAGTCCGTTCAACGACCATGAACATGTTGGACGATGAGGAGGATAATTTTCATCCCACGCATGAAAGCTACTCCCATTTGAGTCCAATCAAATGGGATGCTGTCGAGCGCTTGAGTTCAGCGATAGGGCAAGAACCCGTTGGCGCACTGCTGTCCGCCCTGGAGCCAGACGGACAGCACGCCACCAAGTTCATTCAGAATGAACTTGACGTCGAGCTAAAAAATTAACCTTGCTTCACCAACAAGGTTCTCAACAGACAGAGCTGTTGAGAGAACATAGTGATCAACAGTTTGAACTGTTGAGACAGCATCAGGCCACTGCTACCGGGTCGACGTGTATACGTCCACCCGAGACTCTAAAGATTGACATCTCAAAGACGATGCCATAAAGTCTCGTCATATCAGCGAAGAGGAAATGTAAATCTCTTTTGCTTCATCGAACTTGGCAGGGCGTGCAAAGACGTGGGTCTTGGGACTTATGTTACTCAACCCATATGTCTTTGGGTCATTGGAAAGCTTTAAAGGTCCTGCTTAGGTAAAAATTTGATCGACCGTGAAGCTGAGTTCAGGAATCGCTCTGAACTCCTGAAAATCAAGCAAGGTAAACGTGACTATACTCGATGTTCAGTATATAGGTCCCCCTATCAGATGGATAATAACGACTCACTAAACAACCAACGTGATCTGTGTTTCTGGAAGGTCAGAATGATGTCTTGTAAAACTACCTGTTTCGGATTGGAGTGGACGACCTAGTAACAGGCAACC
>JH598611.1:213409-256980 GCA_000173235.2 Hyaloperonospora arabidopsidis Emoy2 | reverse complement strand
ATGGCGGATAGTACATGCCTTCAACAAGTTGAACGCTGCCACTGCACCGGCTCAAACGCCGATACCAAGAAAGGATGTCATTATAGATGGTATTTCAAGGAGTACCATCTTTTCATCGATGGATATGATGGACGGGTTCTATCAGATCCTTATGCGCGAAAGGAAATTTCTTATACAGCAGTGAGCACCCCAGCTGTATGCTTTGGGAGTGGCTAGTAATGCCACAAGGGCTGAGTAATGCCCTTGCTACGTTTAACAGATGCATTACGAATCTGTTGAGATCTATGCTATAATTCGCACCTAGCTGTTTCGATGACGTGTTTGTCCATATCCGGGCTATAGATGGACAGGCGGACTTGGAAGTCCACCGACTCCACGTCCGAAAAGTTCTTACACCGATGCGTGAGCATAAGTTGTATGCCAACCTCCAGAAGTGTACATTCGCTGCAATCGACATACCACTTTTTGGATGCATCGTGGGTAAGCACGGCGTTCGGCCCGATCCGAAAAAGATCAAGGCGATCACTGACTGGCCGGTGCCTACCGACATAAAAGGACTTCGAAATTTCCTTGGTCTAGCGGCGTATTTGCAAAAATACTCGCACAATTACGCCGAGATGACTGTTCATCTCTCTCGTTTATTGAAAAAGAACGAGAAGTGGGCATGGAGTACTGATTGCCAGCGCTCCTTCGAAGGTATCAACCAAAGCTTGATACGCTTGCCATTTTTGGCGATTGCAGACCAAGACAGACCATTCATGTGGTCTGCGATGCAAGTGATTTTGCCATCGGATGTGCATTAATGCAGTATGACACAGACAGTGCTGAGAGTGTCGTCTGCTATCAGTCACGTCAGCTGCAACCGGCTGAACTTAACTACCCAGTCCATGACAAGGAACCCCTTGCCATGAAGTACGCTTTGGCGAAATTCAGGGTCTACTAGGTGATAGGCCATTCATCATTTACACGGACCATGCGTTCTTACGCACGGCCGTTAACAGTCCACACCTCTCGCAGCGAATGGCGAGATGGTTGTCGTTCTTCGCGGAGTATAACTTCTCCGTGGAATATAAGCCAGGACGACTGAATGTCGTCGCTGATGCTCTGTCGCGCCAGCCCGATTTCGAACCGGCTGCGCAACCCGACACTGGTCCGACTACTGTCGCGGTGTTGACGTCGAGTGTCCCGTCGTCAACCTTATTCAAAGACATACGCGAGGCGTACGATCCGGCGATGGTGCGTTTGATGGATCATCTCTCGCAACCATTCCGTCAATCCCTTAAAAGGTTGCCCCCAGTATATCGATCATCCACGGATAGATTTACAGTCTACAATGGTATACTGAAGTATTCAGCCGTTGCCGGCGACACGCCTCATGTCGTCGTACCGGACTATGGTGACCTGCGACTGCGCATCATGTATGAGTACCACGATGCACCTACTGGTGGACATCGTGGTCGAGGGAAGACATATCTCACAGTTAGTCGCGACTTTTACTGGCCCCACCAGTATCAGTTCGTGCGTAAGTACGTCCGCGCATGCGAAGTATGTCAACGAGTGAAGTCTGGTCCTTCACTTCGTGCGCCGTTGCAACACTTGCCCATTCCGGCGGAATGATGGGAATCCGTGTCAATGGGCTTTGTCTTTGGATTCCCCGCAGAACCACACAAGAATACAGGTATTCTTTTGTTCGTTGATAGATTCAGTAAAATGGTACACTTAGTCTCTTTACCTGAATCTATCAATGCATCGGCATGTGCTCGTGTTTTTATTGACACGATCTTTCGTCTTCATGGGTTGCCTCGTGAACTCGTCTCCGATCGAGATCCACGGTTCACTGCTGAATTCTGGCGATCCGTGTTCAAAACACTCGGAACACGCCTACAGATGTCGACCTCTGACCATTCTGAAACAGATGGTTAGACAGAACGTGCCAACCGCGTTCTTGAGGAAATCCTTCGGGATTATGTCCACTCGTTTACGAATTGGAGCGAATTCTTGCCAATGGTGGAATTCGCCATCAACAACTCGGTGCATGCATCGACGACGCATACACCGTTCTTCGTGAATGGCTTGCGCCACCCACGCCTACCAACCTTTTTAGAGTGTAACTCTAGTTTGAGGGGGGAGGGAATCATTCGAGCGAGCGCCACGGCTCTCACTCATCACGTACTGACCACGAGGTCACTACATAAATGACGCCGATGTCGATCACATCGACTTCGGTGAAGCAGAGGAAAGTAAGAGCGAGGATGCTCTTACTACCCAAGTCACTGATCTTGCCGCAGTGCGGTCCAAGCGCACTATAGGAAAAGACAGCGACTCAACAGATGAATTCATACTGTCTCGCGAAACGGTTGTCCGCTTCGTGCAAGATTCCATTGCAGAAGCGGTGGACCAACAAAAGAAAAACGCAGACAAGAATGGAAGAGCAAATGTTCTTTCATTCAATGAAGGTGACCTAGTCCTACTATCTACGGTAAACCTACCTCGACACATAGTGACTAACGTGGGTAGTAACAAATTACTACCCAAGTTTACCGGTCCATTTCGTGTACTACGCCGCTTAGGCAACGCATACACGATTGAACTGCCACGTAGATGCGCACGCATCCTACGTTCTACGTCGGTCGCCTTAGGCCGTACTATCAGTACGGGGCTCCTTCCGGTGAAGAAATCCCTTGTGCTCAAGCATCTCCGAGCGATACTTGCGTTCGCGGTGCTGACTATCAGCCCGAGTCTGAAGTTTGGTTATCTACCCGCGAAGCCGAGATATATCCTGACGAGCTTCCATCAGCTCGTCGCGGAGAGAACGCTGTTCCCGCTAATTCGCAAGCTGGGCAAAGGCGTACTCTGCCCTGTCCTTCTCCTGATATGAGCTCAGACGATTCACATTGCTAAGCAAATCCAGACGCCTACCTCTCTCATGTTCGAGGTCCTCGCGCAACTCACACATTAAGCGGTCAAGCTGACTCACAGTATCAGGTTGGGTCTGAAATCAGTCGGACGATGTGCTCCCTCTTCCACCTCATCCATTGGTTGATACTCGCGGCGGTCAACGCTTCCTCGTGGAACGCCTGTTGAAATACCGCAATGTGAAAGGACTTCGGGCGAGTTACCTCGTCCGGTGGCACGGCAACCGCCATCGGCGGATAGTTCGGAACCTCGTTCGCAACTGATAATGGATGTGTTGGGCCTTGTCGAGCACATACGATGCCGAAGAAGGCCCATCGGGGAACGAACGCCCAGAGCGCTTGTAGAGGGATTGCAAATTAGCTATTCCCTCGTACATCTCTTGAGTGACACGTACCCTCCACCTGGGGTCAGTCATCGAATAGGCTTCCTTTGGAGCTCGTGCCAAGTTATTCACACAACTTTGGCACGTATCACCCCAAGAGAGGCATGGTAACCCGACCTCTCTTGCCAACAGATGCAGTTTGAAACGTGCATCGGTAGAGGATCCGTTTCTCAAACCGTTTTAGATCTAGCAATAGCTTTTCTAGCCAGGCATCACGCACAATCTCACCATGTTGTGAATGAAAGCATTCCATGCCTGAATCAGTGAGGGACCATCACGCTTGTGATTTCCACTGTACCAATCGATGCTTAAAGAACGCATCGATGAAGAAATCATGTTCAGTACGGAAGTTACTCGCACTGGGATCAAGCTTATGAAGCGTCGAATAGTTTTATTCGATAACGATCACTCGTCGTGTCAGATAGACGAGCCAACACTCTCTGAGGAGGTAGCCACGGCTTCTTCTCGGGAGCAACACGCAAGATGTTGCGATCCACAGTCTCTTGTCTGGTGTCAATAGAAGTACCGACACCAGGATCATCCCGATCACTCGGACTATCATGCATGATTGCATCACCGTCACGGTTGTTCCGATGGCTTATCTCGCTTTCGGTAGAACGACTCCGTCTCGGAGACGGAGGGTCGGACAATCCGAAGATGTCACGACGATCTGCAAGGCTTAAAGCGCTTCGAGAAGCCGACTTAGTCGGCTCCGGTTTAGATAACTCTGGCTCTTCCTTGGCTTTCGCCTCCTTCGAGCCGGTCTCACCGTCAGACTCGCCAGAGTATATGAGCTCAAGCTCATAATCTCCAATGTCACGCGGTGCATCACCGCGTGCGCCTGCAGCAGCGACTGCTGCAGGCTGAGTCGCGGAAGCAGCAGACGAAATTACGTCAGCTGCTTCGATGATCCTGTCTCCCCTGCCGCAGCAGAGCGGAGTCTCATGGCCGCGTTCTCAGCAGCTTTGGCTGCACACCGCATGGACTTGTTAACCATGCGATGAGAACGAATAATGGATGGATTGACCAGCAAGTGCTTCCCTGTCCCAGAGCCACTCAAAAGAGTCATTCAATAATCAATCAGTCACTAATGTGACTGATATTTAGGGGGGGTGATGTAATGGGGTGCCTCCGTTACATGATAATTTACATAAGGTAAACTTCAAGTATGAATATTATGTTAGCACAAACACAATATTCTCACAATATTATCCTAATAGATAACATTGCCTCGCAGATGTAACACAATGCTCATTGGTTGATATAGGATCGAGATATCAACCAATAAAGTCCAGCCACGACAGAAGCACGCAATGAGTGGTGCGCAGATAGTTACAATACATGTTTGTATTTAGACATAGTTAAATGAAGTCAATTAGGGATTTATTAAAAGGATTAACTATACTAAATACAGTTCTACTTTTTACCTTGACTGAGTACTCTTACTCCGTATCACAATCTTCCTCTGCACGTACGTGTACGTGAGGTAGTCGGACGCACACACCCTTACACTGTCAGCAGTGCAAGGTTTATTCAGTTAGTTGAATAAGGTGTTCCCCGTCACACAAGCTGCAGCCGCACTCGTACAGTCCGGCGCCAATGACGTGCAATCCGTCGTCCAGAAGCTCTAGATGGGTCTGGAAAATTGATACGAGGACTACTTGACGATGGGGTTGTTCAGTTGCTTCACAACCAATTTGCCGAAATGGTATTTGAGGCCGAATGCGAGCTCTGATAAATTACCGCAAGAGTTAATTGCGCTCGCCTTACCAACTGGCGTACATAACTCGATCCTACGCCATTCCACCCAAACAATCTATTTTGATAGGCTAGCGATGTCGTTATATCATTAATTCAGCAGCAACTCCACAGATTCAATCAATCAATCATTCATACGTTTGTTTACCGGGTAATTACCTAGGTAAAGGAGGGGTAGAGTAAGGTAAATGCAAAAGTAGGCACAGACCAAAAGGGTAAAGGTAGCAGTAAATGTAGAGCAAAAAGTATTACTCGGTGACATTTTACCTTACCTTGCCGAGGCCTAGTGGCGAGCTGCACGAAATTCATACTGATATACGCACCACAACCACATTAAATAATAACAACCTCGGCTCTACCTTTCGCAGCAACGCAAACGCTTGAATGAAACAGACTAATATCATATTCAGTAATACATAGCAGCAGATTACTGAGGGTCAATCGATTACTATTTGCCCTTGGTCGGAACCGGAAGTATTTATCAGTGTAGACAGGCTACCAGTGCAGGTAGTAGCACCTCACGCAGATTTGACTGTACATGGGCGATCCACTAATGGATTTGTAGCATGCTATATGCGATCCCATCAACGGCAAAGAGCGTGCTACATGTACGTGGAGTTGTAAAGGAAGGATCGCACTGATGGTTATCCGTAAAATCGGAACTGTATAGGGCATGCACGCTACACATCACAAAAAGGTCTCATACGCTACACAATCGCACGTTTTGCTGCCTATTCCTGCTGCAAACCGGCTTTTGTTCATTAAGTGGCCGTTAAATTCCAGCCACCGCTCCTCGTTTCTCAGGGATGCTGTCCGTACCCACGGTGAACGCATTGGGTCAGACTGACAAGGGTCTCAAGCCTTCGGGACCCTCTAGTAGCAAATGCAGAGGATCTAGACTGGGGATCAAGTTTACGCGCGCTCGAGTTGGTTCAAAGACTCATGGGGCATTATGTACGCGTGGTACGCACCGAAAGACGGCAAGGGCCACCGTCACGACTGGGAGTATGTTGTCCTTTGGACCGGCAATACAGAAGACCCGAATGCGGAGCTTCTGGCAGTGACGACGATAGCCGCTCATGGTCGGATAAAAACGATAGGACCTGGGGATGAATACAGGGTCGGGTCGAGTATCAAACTCGAGTACGATTTCGTGGGTGAAAGGCACGCCATCGTGTTAACTTGAAAGGAAGGCGGTAAGCTCCAGAAGCTGATCACGTGGGACCAGCTGCCAGACATTGGTCGGTGTGCGCTCAATAATGCCACGTGGAACGAAGATAAGGTGATGCCTCTCAGTGATGCCGTGTTTGAGAAGTATCTGGAAGAAGCTTGGCCTTTTGATGGGCGCATCGAAGCGATCCGTTGCATGTGACTCGCATTGCTGCATCCAAGGGGCATGTTCGTTTTCACCTGGTGTCTGCGCCTTTGCTGCGAGCGTTCAAGTGCAATATTGTTGTTGTAATTAGATGGTAGACAGCATAGCACTTCATTTGATAATTGAATGACTTTTGTAATGACAAATGTGTTGTTGGTATAACTTTTGACGCTGGGACTACTACTGAAGTGTCAATGACGGAGACGACGTTGACCTGCATGACATAATCAGCGCGCATCGAGGCAATACATCGCACAAGTATGGATTAAGCTCAAGCACGAGCAGGCTGCTGTCGACGGCGGTGTAGCGCGCCATATGTAAGATCTGCTGACTATCAATTAGACTATACGAGTTGGGGTCTTCCTGGTGCCGGGTTTGCGTGTGATGAGTCCGATTGGCCGTAAAAGAAATAGGTAGATAGAATGGAGCATGCTTTAACGTATGATGCTCGCGTTACGCAGGACTCGTTGGAGCAAGGTGTCAGCAGATGGTATTCTGGAAGTCGACAGTAGCATAGCGATGGAGTAGATGAAGGTGTTTATTGAAGGAGGAGCTAAAAGTGAGAACGAATGAAGGTTAGAAACCATGCATAAGAGTGCTATATCCACTAGTCTCATATGGGGTAGTGATGAAGTTCAATTGAAACGACCAGCTAGATATATACACCAGCCATATTGTTGCTTGTCCCCCGTTCTTTACTTGATCATGAACAGTAATGAATTCCAAGGCTAGGTACAAACAAAGGGCTACCTTTGGCGCCATATAACAGTACACTGCCGACCGAAAACAATGTTCCAGCACTCTTCCGCGAGCAAAGCTCGTAAGTCCGAGCATATGGATGAATATGATCACTATTCCGACTAAAAAAAAAAATTCACCTGCTTTCAGTATGCGATCATAGACCAATAGGAGATCGCCATATAATTATAGCCAATGTGTGATTCATCATTCAGCAGTTTCAGCGAATCGGACTGATAGGGGTAGGGCAATCTCATTCCGACATCGTTCCGACATATTTTGTCGGAATGAAGTTGGAAATATGCGTGATCTCCATACAAATGCCAAGTCCAAGGCACACTATGTTGCATATTGTAAAAGATTCCGACAAAATAGGGCACCTCTCTATTTTATTAACTGTATAACTTATTGTATTTATATAGTAGCGATAAACAACTGCAAAGTTAATTCCACGATAAAAAAAACATAATCATTAAGCTTGTGTTTTAGCATGTCTGTCCAGCATACAAATGCTAAGTCATAGCTGCAGCAAACTGAATATCAGATTTTACACACGCTTGTACACTTCAATAACAAGACAGCACAGGAACATGAGCATTCAGTCGTTGGTGCCAGCCAACACCAAGTCTGCCATGTCCACAGCTGTGAACAATTTCAAGAAATATCTCGTGTCGGAGTCCGTCACGGTTGAACAGCTGAACATTTCTATTCTCAGTGACCCGTCTGGTGCGTGCTTCATCGCAGTAATGGAGAAGTTCGCCATGCACCTCGCCTATATCAAGGGCAGCAATGGCGAATTTTTGGCGAAGAACTCTGTGATTTCCTATTACAGACAAGTGAAGAAGTGGCTACTCGGGTTCTTTGCGTCACAAAACCACTCGTGGAAGACAGGCTACTCGAGATGGCGCGCACTCTGGAGAGACACTTCATGACGAGAGTGAAGGGAGGACTCGTAAAGAAAGCTGCATCGTGCACAAAAGGTGATTTGCTATTACTTATGATAAACCTTTACATGACTGCCACGAGTTCGACGGACTACCAAGACGCTGCACTTTTGTGCCTAATGTGGCATATCTTCGGCCGGGCTTCTGACCTATCACTGGTCCTCAAGCAAGATCTATCCATTAGCGCCAACAATGTACTATTCGTTCGGCTAATCCGCGTCAAGACATCCGAAGAACAAGTTCTTTCATTATTCCCCGACAAAGAGACATTCTCAACATTTCCAGTTCACGCCATCGCTGTGGCCCTACTAATGCAGTCCGCCCCATACATTTCACTGCTACCACGACTCACCACCAAGATTGATGTTTCAGATCCTGCGAGTACCGTATAAATTCCGCTGGTGATGCCATGTTGAAGCGGTAATTATTAAAGAACGACTTCTGGACCCGCAAACACTTGCGCTCCAGGGGTTCATAGCTACGTGAATAGAATTCTGAAGAATTCGGCAAAAAGGGCAGGTGTGGAAAGTGAGCTGACGTCACACTCGTTTAGGCGTGGGGGAGCCCAACATGCGAATGGCAATTCTCAGCTGAGCGCGCAATGGATTTTCGACCGAGGCGCTTGGAATCTAACAGCTACGAGCAAGGCATTTTCTTACGTCTTTAACACCACTAATGAATACCAGAAGATCGCGCGGGTTTTAAGTGGATGGGGTGCGAACGAAAATTTACATGTATCCGACCTATCTGTCTTTGACACAAACTCTTTATCAAAAATTTCAAGGGTTCAGGCGCTCATGTTCATCACATGCAGCAACCTCAATGACAGCAGATTTAACGTTGACCAACGTGTCCTCGACTACTTTTCAGCACACTTAATCCACCACTACCCACAATTTAAATTGCTAAATGCAAGTGCTTCAGCAGTCAAGCACCTGGATGAATGCGTGATCACTGCGGAGTGTCAATTAGCAGATATAATGATCTGGTCAATGAAACTAAACGAAGCGGAGCACGTGGAAGAAAGAAGTGGAAACAATTTGAGCAGTGACTCTGACTTAAAGCAGCACCAAAATTATCAAGCGACTGTTAAGTTCCAAGCGGCTGTAATTACCGGACTTATCGAGATGAATAAGCGCTGGGAAGATAGAATCTCATCAGTCGAATCCGAATTGAAGAGGCCGAAAGAAGGCGATGTTGACATATTTTCTGCAATTCATTCGTGTGAAGGTCCCATGGATATGGGTGAAAATTCGTGTGTCAAGAACAAACGAAGAAAAAAAGCAGCGACTAGCCTCTTGACGGTGTGGTATGAATGGTACACTCGCGAACCGCGTATTTGGATGTGTGAGGCTTCTCGGCAGCAGGTGTCTAACTCTAGAAAGACCGTCGCCTACATGAAGCTGTTCCTGGCGGAGGGGTACAATCTTGATGAAAAGGCGACGAAATTCAAGGAACAAGTGATGAAGTATGGAAACCTTGCAGAGGCAAGTGTATATGAATTTCTTCGGCAACGAGGTAACGCGTCACACGGTACCGGCTCAGTTATAAAGCATATGCGCGTTGCTCACAGAGAAGCGGCTTTGAACGAAAGGATTTTGTCGTACAATGCAGCGCTTGCAACTGACGCTATCACCGAACCATCACCGCCAAAATTACAAATCATATTGAAAATTGTATAAGACATTGTAAGTACCTTCGATTTATAACATTTATCCATCAAGTACGGACATGCATGTATATTTATGTAAAACGTTTAAAATCTAGTCACCAATTTTTCTAGTTCGTATGCGTTTATGTACTAACAATACGCAGCAGATTTCTTCTTGAGTTCGGTGCCTTCGACTCTTCAAGCATCCTTCAATCTCTTCGTGTCCAGCCAGAGACTGCACATGAGACACAGAAACAAATTAGCAGCAGCAACAATAGCGTCAGACTGCACTGCACGTGCGACACAGAAACAAATTAGCAGCAGCAACAACAGCGTCAGACTGTACATGCCAACTCTTCGACTAAAATATACTCCTCTTACCGCACGGGCGCTTGTGTTCTCTTCGCAACTGAGTGTTGTATATTAACAAAGTCAATGACATATCATTAAGCTGAAATTGGCCAATGGAACGGAATGCCCCACACGTACATGCCTGAATTTTAGTCTTTTATGTTAGAATGATAGCATTATAGCATTGGACTTACCCTTTAGTCGCACTTAATGGTCCCAGCCGCCAATCGATACCACAGGAAGAGCACTGTACTTCTACAGTATTTTGCTCTTCCTGTAGCAGCGTCAGCGAAGATTGTGCCTCACTTGGTCTTAGAGCACTGTCTGTTCTGATGCCAACACATGCCAAACGTAATACAGTGAGTAAGTTCTTGGTGTCAGGCACATCATCGTTCAGTGTCAAGTACCTGGTACTAGTAAGCGCATATTGCGCTCAAGCTTAGCAATCGGTAGTTGCTTCACAACACCAGCTCGCGAAGCCTTTCCATCCCAGTGGAAGATCACCGACGAGAGCAAGCTCAGCCACCTAAAACAAGCTGTCATAGAAATAGGAAAAATTGTAGGCAAATAAGCGCTTTACCAAGCAATTTGACGTTGAAATTTGCGGCACTGCGTCCATCACAACCACATGAATGAACAGCCACTTGTCAAAACATTCTATAGGTAACGACCACTCACATGCCGAATACTACGACGTATCGTTAAATTAAATTCGCCCTTTATAACCAATCGATAATCGTAGTGGATCTTACGGAACCGCGCGACTTATGACATCTAGCAGCCATTCGCCAAATCTGTACTAGATCAACACTGATAAGATGCGTATATCACCAGCCACGTCATCTTTTATCATGATAATGTTACACGGAGGTATATAGCAGTAGCAGCAGCAGCGGTATCAACCAGCAATAACAGCGTCAAATGCACCACATGACACACACGCTCAATCCAGTAATATACGACACCATACTTACTTGTGTCGAACCTCACTGCCCACCACCAACACAGCAGCTGCAAGAGCACGTTCACGGTGGCACATTTCTGCACAAAGTTAAACTCCCTACGGAGAACGAGCACCACAATTCCATCAAGTTCTGCCCACGCAGCGGCTCCCAAGCTGTGAGCGGCAGCCCTGCATTGCAAAACGACCACATTGAGCGACGTAAGAGCCGGCAACCTACCTACCTTCTCTGTCAGCATAGGAGTGCCTACCTGGTACAATGGCTACGTTCCGTAGTCTGCTAGCTTCCAGCAGCGTAACATTCGTTGACTTGCTGGACCTAAGTCGAATAAAAGTGCCGACACAGGCCAAAATATAATACAGTAAGTAGGTTCTTAGCGTACAATGATTAAGCTCCCTAATAGGGGACCCTATCTATATAATAGAGCTCACTAATTTGTCGGAATCATTTTTCGGAATGAAAATTTTGTCGGAATCTTTATGGTATGGCAGAGGCGATTAAAGATGACTCGGTTCATTTCTTTAGTGAAAATATCAGTGACTTGTTGTTGAGTTGGGCAGGATAAGGTGGGTCCAAATCGCAGCCAGGGAAATGCTGAAAAGCAGCCGGCGAAGCAGCCACTACACAAATTACATAATTGGGCGTTTTGTGCGCGACTGCCGAACACAGATGGTCACTAATTTTGACGGTAGCTTAACATCAATTACAGGTAAATTGCAAACGCCTGTCGATAATGTGTTCGAAACAAGGGCAGCAGAAGTCAAGCTGCATCGAACAATGACAATAACGAATCCATGGTAAACAAGTGTAGAACGGAACATAATAAAATGAACGGAAAACTACGTAAGGGGAAAAATCTAGATCTACTGGATTTGGAGTAAACAAAAGTCTCAATAGCTCGAATTGAGAAGTAAATGTCGACTGCCGTAACTCTGGATTACCAGTTTCTTCGCTGTGAGGTGTGAATGTTAGTTGCATCATTCTCATATGGATTGTGTTGAGTATGATAATATCCATCACGCGAAGGTGACCGTGTAACGGGGTGACTCCGTTACATGATATTTTACATAAGGTAAATATCAAGTATGAATATTATGTTAGGAAAAACATCATGTCTCACAATATTAGTTTAAAATGTAATATTGTGCTGCAGAAGTAATACACTGTTCATTGGTTGGTAAACGCCAATAATATTGATCGATAAAGCCGAGCCACGACAGAAGAACACAATGAGTGCTGAGCAGATAATTACAATACATGTTTGTATATAGGCATAGTTAAAAGAAGACTAAATAGTATTTACTGACAGGAGATTATCTATATTAAATACAGTTCTCCTTTTTCCCTTACCTTGAATTTAAACCTTCCTCTGCAACTCTGTGTACGTGAAGTCTCGAAGCACCGGCTTACTCTGTGTTCAGCGTAAGTAGATTGTACTGTGACATTACAAGCAATCGGTGCCTCGTTACACCTGGTAGCACTTTATAGGATCCGTCCAACTACCATAAACATATTGGATGATAAAGGGGATGACTTCCATCCCACGTATGAAAGCTACTCCCATTTGAGCCAAATCGAATTCCGTCGAACTTTTTGAGTTCGACGATAGGGCAGGAAGTCGTTCGTGCAATGCTGCCCGCTCTGGGACAGACGGGCAACACGCCACCATTGCCAAGTTCATTTCAAAATGAACTTGATACTGATCGGGAAAAGGTAACCTTGCTACAACAACAATGTTATCGACAGACAGAGCTGTTAAGAGAACAGAGTGCTCAACAGTTTGAGCTGTTGAGACAGCAGCAGGCCACTGCTACTGGGTCGACACACACGTCGACCCGAAACACTGAACACCTCCAAGTACAATGGAGCTGATGACGGCTCTCTGCTGAGATGGTTTGTCGAACTGGATGATGCCATAAGGGCTCGTCACATCATCGATTTCAAATTTCCTCAATCGAGCTTGGCAGGACGTACAAAGATATGGACCTAAAGCCACAAGCTACACGACCCATACGTATTCGGGTCGTTAGAATTCTTGAAATCCCGGCTCAGACTAACGTTCCAACCGCCGCGAGATGAGGTCAGGACTCGCTTGAACTCCTGAAACTCAAATAAGGTAAACGTGATGTACACTCATACAAACAGTACATACGTCACCTTACTAGTTGCATTACAGAATATTTGCCGAATGAACAAACGTTGATTACGTTTTTCATGCAAGGTCTCACGGAAGGTCCAGTCAAGACCTACCTGTTCCGATATAATACCCTGGAAGAAGCAATCCGGGTTGTGGAACAAAAGGATTTTAGCGTGAAACAAGATAACGTGAATTAGAATTCCCATCGTCCTCCGAGACGACAGAAAAACTGGAGTCCCATAACCAATGGACCTCTGTTACGCTGAGAGTGAAAGCTCTCGCGCTAGCAATTATAAGAAACTGCATGCATGCAATAGATGTCAAAAGAGAAGTAATTATGCATACGAATAAGGTACCCCGAACGCGGTACCACGTACCGCAGGGAACAGTTACCGTCAAGCGGCCAAGAAGGGTCCAAGACGTGGGTCCGACGCTGTTGCGAAAACGCAACAAAGTAACGGACAGTAAAAAACGGTCGGTTCAATAGGTGCGGAGCCCCCTACTAATCCAGCAGATTCAACATCTTCGCAGACAAGATCCTAGCCGCACTGGAGTATTTAAAGCAGCAATCACATACTCAAATTTTGTTTGAAGTTGCCGTGTTGACCCCGTTGGCCAACCAAGCGTCTGCACTCGCACAGGATCCCAAATGGAGGCCTCTGGGACTGCCAAAACATGGTCAAGTAGCATGCGCTTGCGATAGTTTGGAGCGTCGACATTCTCATCTGCGATCCTCTTCAATGCTCTATAAATTGCTACTGGGGTGGTTAACGTCGCAATCCATAGGCTTTGGTTGGACTAGCCACCAATATTTATCAAAATCATTGACTGACAGTGGAACAACTCAACGACAGAAAAAATTGGACCAAGGATAGCCCATGGTAGATGTCAACATTCCTAACGGTAAAAGTTAGCAGTCTAATTCATTTAGTCCTTGCAAAATTGTCGAAGTCTATATACCTTGACAATCCCATCAACTTCAAACCACTGCCAGTACTGCCGATGCGCAACATGCAGACCTGCTACCGAAATCTTCCTTATCACCAGTGAGAACATCATACCAAGTGAATATTTACGATGGCGTGCTGCTTTGCATCTTGCTGCATGACAACAGCAACCTGGCCTTCGCAAGCAAGGCGAACTGCTGAATCTACCAAAAGTAGATCACCTGCAACAACTGAATTGTCAAGACACGAGAGAGAACGATCAACTTATCATACATTTTACCTGTTGACACTGCAATCCATTTCTTGGGATCAGCATGGGCATTCTCCACTCGCGACGTCATAATGTGGCCATAGTGGCTTCTTTAAGAAGAGCAGCAGCATCAAATATCTCCTTACACACAAGCCAATTCATCTCAAAGTAGCGCATTGAGGCTTCAGAGAAGGTGACATGCATTGACGTCAGTTGCGTTGCAAAATCTTCTGTGGTTGTGGAGCAACCAGTCCTTTCCACGCTTTGTTGAACTCTTCTCAGGTCTCTGATGTTTCAAAAGTTGTCCTCTGCTTTGCCAAAATGGTTTTGCTGATATGCCAGTGAAACAGCAAGAAATGCGGGTTCAGAAACATCTCTGCGAGCGCGTTCATCAGCGCAAGATCTCTATCAGTGACAAAGGTGAGTGCTGAGCGTAGTCCATATGCTTGGGAGACTTCTCGGTTATGACACATTGCCCACTGGTAATCAGCCGAAGTCTACTTCCGCATGAAACAAGTATGCAAAGGTGAAAGTACAGTTTGTTGCTGTTACACCAACAATATGGAAAAGTGGGATTGCATATCTGTTTGTTTTGTAGGTCGCATCGATCAACCAAACACGGCCAGCACTGTAATTATGATAAATCTCCTTCGCTGATGGGACGCTGACCAGCAGATGAGCAAGCTGCTGTTGCTGGTCAACCTGAGAGAAGTAGTTGCTGGCTGCCAACGAGTCCAAGAGAACTGATAGCGGAGAGCGTCCTGCCAGCACTCTTGTGCGTTCTGCGTGACGCAGCTTGCAAATGTCTTGATCTTTGGTCAAGGCATTGTTGTTCTGCCGCAGTAAGGTAACGATGCGTCCGGGTATCACACCAGCATGCGTCTGCGCTAAGAATTCTTGTCGAGCTTCCCGTGTCAAATTGCGCCCTTGCGGATGGGCAGGCAGGTGGGCGAAAGGCTCGTGGTTATGTTCTTTTTTGGCAACTTGTACCAGCCAATCTCCAGCTTTTCCTCCTCGTATACTGGCTGTTTGTTCAACGCCAGTATACGACGAGGCCCCTGTCATACGCTGTGCGTATGACAGGGGGGTTTGACTGCGAGCAGACAAGAATTACAGCTTTTACATCACCATCATTCTGATTGCCGATCCTTCTGGTGCGTTTGACAACAACAACATAGCCTTCCAGCTGCGCATGGTCGTCAATTGCAGCTCTTGCCTCTTCCAAGGAAGGGTACGCAAGCTGGTGAGGAGGGCAAGGCTGTTCATTGTGATTTAATGAAAAGAAAGGTGGTTGAACTGGAAGTGCGAGGTGGTTGTCCTGAAAGTGTTGAATAATTTAGTTTTGATTTGCCTTATGACCAATCAGAGGCTCTAATTTAAGGGGTGGGGGCTGGTTTGCAAAATGGTGGGGGATGAATAACGAATTCCTAAAATATTAAACATGTATAACAATAGTATTTACCCCCATAAACCATGGCACCCTTAGCACAAACCAAACTAAGTGAAATATGAAATGTAGGTTTGAACATAGTTGAGCAGTGTAACAAAACAGGTTTAGAATACGAAGTCAAACTCTAGATACACTGATCGATGTCAACGAAGACTAATAATGGACCCCTCCCAGCCATACACTAAATTTGAATGGCAGATTATATAAACGTATGGTAAATGGGTTCACATAAAGATGTGTACTATTTGGGGAATGAGAGTAATCACCAACACAGACTTCCCGCGGTGATCATTGTAGTTGATTAAAAAAATCCTTTTTACATGACACTGTGAATACAAGGCTACTCCCTTTAGCTTGTCAAGGGTCACCGTACCCAATTTTCTTGCAGCTCTTGGGGTTAATGTTGCTTCAACTCTTCATTACTTATATTAAATTAAGGGTATTGTTAAATACACCCCACTTTTTACGAAATACAACCCATACACCACACCCTTACTACGCCACAATATGAGTGTACGACAAACATCGCGCCTACCTACCTCTATACGACCACTATCGCACAACAATCTGCATCTGTCGTACGAATGGTAAGTGACTGACCAATAAATTTATTTTAGAACACAATAAAGGATTGAAGCTTTTTTCTTGCGTAACTGAATTTATTAACGAATTCGACGCACTCATCACTACATGTCGGACACATCTAAATGGATATTTGTTGTTTAAGAAATGGCAACAGGTACGATTTCAATCGAGAAAGGCACAAAAATGAATGAAACAAAAGTTCACGTTTCACTAAACGTAATCGGATACATACGCAGCAAAATTTACCGCTAAGAACGATAAATTGTAGTACACAACTATATGTAGTTTTAATCGAGCCTATCTTGGATATGCTTAGGACCAAATCATTGTCGGTCAAATAATAAAATGATTGTCCAGCTGCACGACACGTATCCGATCTCCATCGTCTGATTTTGTGTGAAAGGTCTCTTTTCACCAGGTGTCTCAACACGTATCTTGTATTCGATCTATCTCCTTTTCTAGTCTCGAACGAGCAATGTAGTCCATATTTGGATTACCACAACAACATGCGACGAGCTGACATTGTAATGTTGACCCTGCAAGATGCTACAAACGCGCAATATTTGTTTTTCTTCGCGATTTTGTTACCTTGTGCTTACGAATATCGATATAAATTCTGCTACTATAGCGAGTGATGAGGACAGAGGGCTGTTTGCGTGCTTAATGCTGGTTTGTGACCAACGCTGTGGCCATTTCGCAGATACGAGATGGACTAGTAAAATCATTTACCATTTGTACAACAGATGCAGATTGTTGTGCGATAGTGGTCGTACAGAGGTAGGAAGTCGCGATATTCGTCGTACAAAACATATTGTGGTGTTGTAAGGGTGTGGTGTATGGGGTGTATTTAGTAAAAAGTGGGGTGTATTTAACAATACCCTAAAGTAGGGGCTGACTCGAAATAAAGTAAAGCTTTGAACGCCTGCGTACGTTTGCAGTTTCCCGACCCCCGAGATAGCTTCATATGTCTATGCCATAGGATCAGTTTTCCTTAGTCAAGCATATCATTGTTCTTAGGTTGATTGAATGTCATTTGCTCAGGACAATCCAAACACGAAAATTTTAAATCGTTTGACGAAGTACGAGTATATACTTTAAAAATCTATTATCAAACTTGACCTCGTACTTACGGTATCGAACGCAACCAAATCTACGACTTACCACATCTGGCCAAAACTAGACCTTTTTCTTAAGTTATTCCAACTGGTGAGAAGTATTCTGCTAATCAGTTTGGATAAAGTTGTACTAATTTTTGCTAGGTGTAAAAAGTTAGGCCTTTCTCGCGCTAACCTGCCCTGGATGTAAACACTCTTCGTGATAGAGCAGCAACCCACACGTGAACATCTTATCTTCTTACTATGTCCTGTTTGAAAAATTCAGGTCGACGTTTTTAGGGGTCATAACAGATTAGAGCAACAGCACCTCCAGATCAAATAACAGCGCAAAGTTCAATTGCAAAACCATATTTGGTCATGTAATACAACGCTACAATTCTGCCATGTGCTTATAGCACAAAAATCACACCGAAATTTTCGCAGAAGAAACACAGATACCAGGCGAAATCTGGCATGTCGTTGTACGCAGCAATACGAACAGATTCACCAAATCAGTCCGACTCCGAATCGTCAAAAGGCCAAGCAGCTTCCAAAAGCGGTCCAAACGCCACATCAGTTAGTGGGCACTATCCCCACCTATCCACTTGGTATCATTAAGCGCAGTGCGAGCCGTATCTGGCAACTGCTCCCACTTGATCAGGGGTCGGGTTTTTACCACCTCCTTCAGTCAACTCCGAGTTAAGGTCAGCGCCTGCATTCTGAAAGTATCGGAGTTTGACTCTCTCCCCGTCCATTTCGCTGGCTTCAATCAATGTGTGTTTGACGTACCCGAAGCCGTCACTGTAGACCACCACCGCCAGAATCTTCTCTGGCTCTTCAGATCTGTTGACCCAGATGACAGCAAATTCCCACGCGTGAAGATAGCACACACTTTCACCCGGCATGGATTTTGGGAAGTAATATGCGAACACAATGGCCCATTTATCCCCAACCCATGATGAACGCGCGTATACTTGAGACCCGTGCCTAGAGCCTTTGCAATCGCCATGTGGGATCCCGAAGGCTTGAGACCACCACTAGTCTGACCAAACTCGTTCACCGCCGGGTACGCTTGGGATCCGTAGGTAATGATGATATTTGGATTGAGTCTGACGTCCGCCTTCTCGGAGGGTGTGATGGGCACCAGCTCGGCAAACCCCTTCACTTCGTTGTGAGGGATTTGATCAGCTCCACACGCATGAGGGATCAAAGCATGGATCAAAACTGCGAGCAGGACGGTAAACAAGAAGGGTCCAGTCCGCATTGTTTCTTTTTGTTGCGTCTTCTAGCGGAAGAATTTTTCTCAATGAACAAAAGCCACATTGCTGATGGAAACCACATTCCGCTGAAAAATGAGGCCATTAGCATGTGTCTCTTTTCAGTGATTTGTCTTGTGCTCTATCTGTAATGGGGTGAGCTTTGTTACATGTAATTAGCCCTTGATACTTGTTAATTAAAATTTTATCATAATGGTTGATAATATTCGTGAATATTATCATGGGGTAATATTCAGAAACACTCACCGATTGGCTGATATGGGTCATCATATCAGCCAGCTCCAGCGGTCCAATCAACGATGGACGCGCGCAATGAGTGGTGAGCAAGACTTTAGCATAGACAAATAAAATTAAGTTAGGGCTAAAACATAGGTTAATGATTAGGACTTAATCATATTTAATACAGTTTTACTTTTACCAATAACTAGACTATCTCTACTTGCTTTCTCTTCCTCTGCACGTTTGCTTAGAGGTAGCGAGGCACCATTAGCACTGCTGTCGGTGATAGTAGCTCCACACTGGGAGAAGCTTGACCTTTCGGTTGGCGCGTAGAAGTGACTCGGTGAATGCAGCTTGCATTACTGCATCCAAGGAGCATGTTCGTTTTCCGTTTGGCATCTGCGCTTCTACTCTGAGCGCTCAGGTGCGATATTGTTGCTGTAATTAGATGGTAGACAGAGTAGCGCTTCAGATGCATGGTTGAGTAACCTTTGCATTTGACATTTTTGTTGTTGGTTGATCTTGAGACGCCGGAACTTCTACTGAAGTGTCAATGATGCAGATGGCGTTGACCTGCAGTTTCAAGCATCGCGCATCGAGGCAATACATTGCACAAGTGTGGGTTGAGCTGAAGCATAAGCAATTTGCGTCGAGGGCGGTAAGCGCGTTATTTGTACCATCTGCCGACGATCGATTAGGCTCCACGAGTTGGCGTTCTTGGTTTTTCTGGCGCTAACTTCGCGGATGGAAAGTCCAAAATATATTTTTAAAATCGGTAAATTAGAACGTGGCTGATGCGTGATGCTAGAGTTACGCAGGAATTGTTGGAGCACAGATTACTTCCCTCGCCAAAACTTTACCTGCTTCCCCTTTGCCTTCTATCATTTGGTCCTATAACTTGCCAAATGGTGCCACGTGTATATGCACTGCGAAGCAGAAGTTAACTCTTAGCGATTCAAAGCTTAGCCACTGCAGAGCCACATATGCCACACAAAGTATAAATTTCTCACTCACTCATCGAGCGACAATGCAAGTTAGTAGAAGTACCAGGCAAGCTAGCGTCCATTGCAACTTTTCAAATAGGGGATCAATGTAGTGATCTTGCGTTTCAAGCCCACGAACGACAGTCCTACTGCATGGCAATCCGAACGAACAACGAAGGCAAAATAAGCCAAGGAGCAAATACATCATGTCGGTAAGTTATATTCAAGATCAAACGCACTCCTTGACAACACGGATTGGGGGTGTCATCGTCGGACTTGAGATTTTGGCGATTGCGAGCCACCCGACCAATTTTTCCTGCTCTGTTGTTTGCTCCCTCTCCGGTGACGCTCTCATATTTACCCTGCAGCTTACATTGCATGAAACGTAATGGTGTTCTGTGCTACTGTTTTCGGGTTGATACGGAGCACCGAAAGTGACATCGTCGGTAGCTCGTAGCTTGATGTGCTTACGACAACGGTCACATTCTAGTGTAGTGGATTCTTCACCTACTGTATTTAAATACACTGTAGCAGCTGAGACTTGAATGCACTAGAGTTGAAAGCAGTACGGTGTCTTATGATGGGGACTGGGAGTATTCAAAAGCCTCGTGCCGGTGTGCTAATGCTCTTGTATCGCATCACGAGTCGTGTTGTTTGGCAAGAAGGTCCGTATTGCAGCTGGCATAGCAACAAAACGTCATATGCTCGGCAACTTGAAGTGCGAGCAATGAAAGCTATGGTTCTGATATGCCTGTTTGCTATGCTTCGTCTCGTTTATGCATGCAGCTTGCTGGCTCGTATGATCACATTTTGATCGCCACGTAGTTACGTGTATGTCTCTTGCAAATATCGAATTACTGAAGAAACTAGACAAAATGGACGCTCTGACGCCAAGTCGATCCATCTCCGACTATCCTGGCGCACTATGATTGGTTAATCCATACGAAGCTTGTTCAAACAACCCCAATTCATCACAACCAGCTGACTCAATCATATCCAATTCGAGGGTCGACACAAATGGAGCTCGCGGGCAGCTTCTCCAGCACGACAGTGGACGGGCAGTTTGCTCCTCCGCCTCATCCACCAAAACGCCAGTCACCACTAGTCAGCATCGAGACGGAGCACAGCGACACAATCAACGACATTCAGCTCGATTACTACGGCAAGCGCCTGGCCACGTGCTCATCCGACAGGACGTTGCGCGTGTACGACGTGTCCCAGACCTTCGCAGTTAGCAACAGAGACAGCCACGAGTCTTTGACAGCAGCAAACAGCCGTGACCACGTTCAACAACCGACGCCGCTGCACCTTCTGCAACATGTGGTGCGTCTGGCCGACGACTCGGTCGCTCCTATCCACCGAGTGGCGTGGGCGCACCCGAAGTTTGGTGCAGTGCTGGCTCTGGCAGCTCAAGACGGAAAAGTGTACATTTATCGGGAAGAGCTGGTGCAACAGGGGGCTGCTGGAACTGCTAACGTGACCGAGTGGCGTCTAAAGCACGTGCACGAGTTCCACTCGCTGGCAGTGCTGAGTGTCGCGTGGGCGCCGTACGAGTACGGGCTGAGTCTAGCCAGTGCCTCGGCTGATGGACAGGTGTCGTTCCTTACCCGGATGCGGGAGGGGTGGGTGATCACGTCGAGTTTTCGCAATTCGGAGGAAGGCATGGGATGCACGGCGGTTAGCTGGGCACCTTACAACTCGCTCGGCTCACATGGACCTCACGGGCCGATCCAGCGCGTGGTTACTGGATCGTGCAATCAAGCGATAACGATTTGGCGTATTGTCTCTGTCCCTGAAGAAGGTGAGACCTCTGGCAGTTGTTACTGGGAAATCGAAAACACTCCTTTGTATGGACACAACGACTGGGTTCGCGATGTGGCGTGGGCGCCAAATGTCGGTCTACCTGCCAATGTAATTGCGTCTGGATCTGATGACCACACGGTGCGTGTTTGGACTCAGAATGAGGCCGGTGGAGAATGGTCGTCCCACGCGGTGCACACGTTTTGTGCGCCAGTGTACCGGATAAGTTGGTCACTCACGGGCTCGGTGCTCAGCGTCGCAGCTGGTGATGACGAGGTTACTGTTTGGAAGCAGCAGAAGAATCGTGAATGGACACGCATTTCTTCCGTAACTGGTCAGGGCGCAGCCACAATCTCGAGCAACTAGTTACTTACTTGACGCAGGGGCGAGCAGATTATCGCTGCACCACGGCATCAAGTGTTTTTGTTGTAGATTCAATTCTACTGCGTAGGTGTTCATTGCCATCACTTTCTCCTCTATTCTAAGCTGATGTCTTAGCCGTTGATACACCAACTTGTATTTTACGATGTATTGTAGACGCGCATAGCGTGGGATGCGACGTCTAGCAGCTGGAAATGCTCACTAGCGCCATCGACAAGCTTTTTGTCGGCCTCAGCAATGCGCAGACAGATCGTCGCCTTTTGCGCATCACTGATCTTTTCGAGTGCGAGTACGTCATCGTTCAGCTGCCGCAAAATTGTCAGCACTGGGTATCCTGCTAGCAAAATGCTGGTAATGTCGGTCTTCATCTTGTCAAAGCTGTTTGAAGCAACAGAAGCCCAAAACTGCTGCAGCAGTTCAGGCGGAGCTAGTCCAGCAACCGCAACGACGTCGCCTTCCGACAACTCTTCATCCCCGCAGAGCTGTTTGGCACTCTGGAGGTAATTTATCGCCTTTCGCAAGTCACCGTTCGAGCACTCGAGCAGCAACTCGAGCACTGAATCCGACACACGCACGTGTTCTTCTGTCGCGATATAGCGCACGCGAGTCGTCATCGAGACCTTCTCTAGTGGAGCAAAGCGAAACTTGGCACATCGCGAGGCCACGGGCTCGATGATACGACTCACGTAGTTACAAATTAGACAGAAACGCGTGACCTTAGAGTAATTCTCCATCATGCGACGCAATGCCGACTGTGCGTCCCCTGTCATCGAGTCGGCCTCGTCTAGCACAATGATCTTAAAAGGGGGGAGGCCGCTGGCGGTACTAATGGCTCCTTGAGCGAAGCTTTTGACCTTTTCCCGCACCACCTTAATGCCCCGGTCATCTGACGCGTTCAGCTCTAAGAAGCGACCATTCTTGCGAAAATCCGAGCCAAAGAGTTGACGCCCCACAGCTACAATCGTGGACGTCTTTCCAGTGCCTGGAGGTCCATAGAAAAGCAAATGGGGAAGTTGCCCATTTGCGATAGATGTCTTTAGTGTGGCCACGACGTGTGTCTGATGGGAGATCTCGTCCACATTCTTAGGGCGACTGGAGGCGAGCAACCAAGCCATTAGTAAGCATATGGTCGAGTGAGTATGTACGAGATATAGGGGGAGAGAATATGTTCGAAGCACTTACTATTTCTCCACCCAGGGCAGCACGGGTGCGGGAGCGTTAGCCTTAGACGTCGACGTGGTGCTAAACATGAGCAACGATTCCCGGAAGTGGTGATTGCTTGGATGCCGTTTGAAGGCGACGTACTTAGGCACGTCTCAGGGGATCAAAAGGGTATGGATATTCCTTATGATATTTTATAGCACAATTATCGTACCCAAAATTACAGAAGATAAACGATTTTTCTGGGGGGGAAACACAAATCTATAGGTACACACCCACCCTTTCATACGTACACACCAAGCAGAACTGTTTAAATTTATCAACGGCACCGAACTTATTTAGTGGTATTATACTCCCTCCGTTTCAACATGTTTGTCCCTTTTCAGGAAAACCCAAAAAATAAGCTCAGATTTAGAGCCTGATTTGCTAATGGACCCAGAAAATAAAGCTTATTCTGCGCTCTTTCAGCTATTGTTAGTCACGTAATTATTAAGTAGCCGCAGGCCGAGAAATTTACACTTGAACACCCATCATTTATGAAAGTTTTGACGCCGAGGTCGATTACGATGCGTTTAAGCCACCGATTGTCAAGTGTGAGGTCTTAAATAGTAGCTAAAAAAGGGTGAATACCGCTATTTGTGCTTGGATGTCAAAATCACTTGAAATAGATCATTAATGCATCTTAAAATAGACGCATCTTTAATTTGCCTCTACAACCAAATCATATTTAAATCTGATACTATCATATCTATATAAGTTTGAAGAGTACTATACGATGGCTTGCCTATAAGGCTATCTTTTTGCCTTTATAAATGTATTTTGAGAAACGGACAAACATTATGAGACAAAAATCGCTCGACTTGGGACAGAGACAATGAAACGGAGGGAGTATATCAAATGCATACATAAACAAATGTATTAAAAATATAAAGGTTAAACGGCAGTGCAATCCCGACCATGACTTCCTTTTATGCTTTATAGCTGGTGTAAAACTAGACCGTTAAACAGCGGCTTCATCGGTATTTTGATCTTTAGACTGCTAAGGTCAGCAGCCTGTTTGCACCTGCATCAGCAACGATCAATTTTAATACAGGAGCAACATCAACAGCTACTCTCTCTGTGCGATGGAAGAGGTCATATTTGACAGATCGTAATGACAAACCGATCTGTAAGGACACGAGCAGATGAACTGCTTGTAATCGCGTCAAGTGATATAATTAGAGCGATGAAGTAACATATAGAGGCGTTAATTGCAACGTAGATCAACAGCAACTACATAGTGTATTTCAACTACAGGTCTCCCCCTACTAACTTCTAGCCTCGGTGGACACATTTCCTATAAGTTAGCAGAGGATATTAGTAATCGGATCATGGTGTTATAGTACATAGGAAATTACACGATTAAATTCAATAAAATAATTAATTAATTAAACAAAAGTTAAAGAAATTAAATATTTACCAGATAAACTAGGGTGATGTTATCCACACACCCACTTTTTGCTATCCCCACACCCCCTAACCTGGTATATCATAAAGTACCCATCGGTGATTGACTGGGGTTGGCTAAGGGGGGGTTGCGGATAGCAAAAAGTGGGTGTGTGGATAACTAGGACGGATAAACTATAGTAAAGTCAATAAACCTCATCCAGGACCACTCACTCCTCTTCTATCCGTAAATAAAATCTACCCAAAATCAGCAGAATAAAAGCCTTAGAGACCACTGACACAGATCCTCTCCTTTTGTCTGTAAAATTGGTTCAGGTTGTGCCTCGGGGTCAGAGACACTTAGCCATCCTGGTCGTTTGCTGGAATTTTTAGCCTTCGTTAGAAAAGCGGTGTAAATTCTTGGCTGATCTACTATTCATGAGCTAATCAACTCTACTGAGGAGACGAGAGCCCTCAATGATAAAGAGATTCTGGAAGCAGTGTAGGAGGAAAAGGAATGAAAGATGAAGCTGCAGTAGAGAAGTAGGCAATTACAGACATATTGACCAAGTACGAGCAGATTCCCATCTTAGGTAGTGCCTGCACCCTTGCACTATCTGTACCAGGAAAACCACCGTTATACGTCTAAGTGTGGTAAAGTCGATCGGGTTTATAAAACATCGGCTTCCTGCTAAGTACGAAGTGGTATCCAGTTGAACGGTTGTGGGACGATGGCCGTTAACAAAGACTTCACCGTTGGATGACCTAACTGGCAGAACCCCATCTATCAACGCCGTTCCAGACTGTGGAGAGAAGATAGGGTCTGTAACAAGGGACCGCGATCAAAGAACCGCGATCAGGGGGCCGCCATCTGGCGTGGGCCACGTGATAAAGAAGGATTACAAATCCATTCGACATGAAGACGACACGTGGCGGTCAATCCTGGCATAAGGGGTAAGCATAGTCATAGTTTTAGTCTTTGGTTGGGTAATATTAAACAGAGTTTAATTTGCTTCTAAACACATTCGTGTCGTTCTTCTTCCGGGCAGGATGTTTGGCCTTCCGACGTCAGAGAACTTCGACACTTCGAACTGGAAGATCACTCCTGGAGCTATTTGGCCAGGAGTGCAAGGAATCTCAACAACCCTCAACTGCGATCGGACGCAGGCAACCTTACTGGTTGAACTACAAGATCTCGAGATGGCTCAAGTGGTCAGAAGGTTCGCGACTCAAGAACCCCATTTTTGGCACAAGGCGATCGGCTGATCGCGGCAACTCTGGGAGAGCGCTAACCAAGAACACGAGATCTGGTGAAGAATGTCCCCCTTCGACACCAATCTCTACAACGGTCAAATATAGCATCGATTCAAGTACACCAGAAGAGTGCAGCCCTCCCTACCGACAGGTACACAAGTGAGGAAGGAACAAGTGCAAGCCAATTCGGAGTACCCCCTCGGTTATTCGGTCGTCTAGGCGCCAGTGGAGAGTTGGGATCGCCTCATAAAATGAGCGAACCCCACTCAACCACAATGCTGCGCGTGCCCGGATCTTCTGGTGACTAGGGATTTCACCGTGAGTCCCGTGATGAAGATGTTAAAGTCAAGACTGAACCCGGGATTGAAGCGCCAGCGGAAGATGGATCGCCGCAGACGCGTGAAGAGAAAAGATTCCAAGATCATCAAAGTTCTGGGAGGAGCTATGATGACAAGAGAGTTAAAGAGGAAGATCAAGATGATCTGGAAGAAAACCCTCCAACCCCTCCTGAGGTCCCTTCGGGGACCCCCGCAGATCATGCTACAACACATGGTCTGCCGGGTAAAAATCCTTCAGTCAAAACTGAAATTTTTTCATCCAAAACTACCGCTCAATCAAAGGCGAAAACACACTCCTAAGATGTCCCGAACAAAGACGAAGACGGCAGAGCCATATCGAAAGAAGCAATCGATCAAGACGGAAGGTCAAGACACGAAATCAGAAGCCTGGCAGCTTGAACGGATCACCTGGGAATTTCATTGGCAACAACTGAAGAAACTTCTCGCAGAAGACCCAGTTCTAAAGTTGTTGAAGCCTAAACTGATCTGGTCGATCCATGTCCCGGTATCACCACCAAAAGTGACCTCGAATTAGCTGGAGGCACTACGTCGTCTTATCTAGTTGATACGAGACGCCGAATTTACGACCGGAGAGTTCGACGCCCAAACACTCTTAGAGTGCAATCACGATCGTGTGATCAAGGCAGGGTGGCTACTATTCGAGAAGATAATTCCACTAACGGGATCTCACGATCGTGTGGATCAACAGATCAAGAAAGTGGAGAATACGGACAGAGGGATTAAGCAGATCTACCTTATCACGAAAGAAGAACACCTGGGCCAAGTGATCGAGCCGGTCGACCGCATCGTGAAAGAATAATATACAGGGTCATCGCGCTATGCCTCGGTAGAATTATATCTGGACTCATCCAAATCTTTTGGAATGCAGCGGATGTCGCTGGGGCTGACGGGGCAGCGCTGCTGAGAGACAAGCTCGACTCGGCTAATAGCGGGTTGCGATCGACTCAAGCACGGCCTCAATGAATGCAACCACGGTTGAACCAAGTCAACTACAAACGTATTTCAAGGCCGCTATGGACAAGTTCGCGATCGCGAAGAACAAGGAGGAAGTCACCCGGTCGTCCAAGAAAGGACATCAAATTATCAAGAGCGATACATCCAAGATGTCGAAATGGAATCCGTTGAATCGTACCGCGATCGATCGGGCGAACTCGAGCAAGACCATAAGGGATTCGGCGACCTAAGGCGACCGCAGCTGGAAACCACAGAAACCGCACCTACGGGAGGTTTCAGCTCGCAGAGGATAAGATTGTCGGCGATGACTGACCTGAAAGAATTTTCAGGGCGGGACCAAGACGAAGAACGTGCCAGAAGTTGGTTTAATAAGATGAAGACTACCTTCTTACTTGATCAAGCTCCCGATGA
This sequence comes from Hyaloperonospora arabidopsidis Emoy2, assembly GCA_000173235.2. Lineage (NCBI taxonomy): Eukaryota > Oomycota > Peronosporomycetes > Peronosporales > Peronosporaceae > Hyaloperonospora > Hyaloperonospora arabidopsidis. The sequence goes on along the minus strand of JH598611.1, from coordinate 229,216 downwards.
TGAAACATGTTTGGTATTCGGAGACCTGCTGACAGGACCTGCGCAAAATTGGTACAACCACTTGAGCCGATCGACCCGTAATGAGTGGAAACCATTGTCAGAAAGCTTCATGGTCCAATACGGAGGATACGGAATGTCAGCAGGGAGGAAATATTACCATGCGCGGAAGCGACCGAATGAGACCCCGTTGGAATATCTCCACCGGCTGAATGTGGCAGGAATGCGAGGTAATGTGGAGTTTCAGTGATGGATCGCCGGCGTGCCGACGTGAGCATGTGGAGCATTTCATTGATACTTTGGACTATCGAGATCTGGCGAAGCAACTGTCTCTATTGCGAGTACATGACGCTAACACGATTGAAGAAACTCTACACGCGTATCATCGTGTGAGCTTTCGACAGAATAAAGATCCGGCCGAATCGAATAATTTCCGATCGCGATCGGCTACAGCGTCGGCTCCGGTATATTAAAAAAAGCCACGGGTAGTGAAAGCCATTCGCATGGAAAGTGAAGAAAGTGACTTGGACTCAAGACCGGACGGATCGGATGAAGAAGAGTTTCGCCGCAAAGTCCGTGTGACTACCGCCTCTGATCAGGTCGCAGATCCGGGAGAGCAACGAGACAGATCGCGGAAGACAGATCGGGACGACGATCGCAATCGCGTCGGACTTTCGAAAACCTGCACACACTGCGGCTCGAAAAGACATGAAGATCGCGGATGTTGAAAAAGATTGACCTGTCAAAAGTGTGGCCGCAAAGTATATCCCTCGGACAAATGCCTACGTGTGTGTTTCGCCTGTGGGGAAGTTCATGAGAGCGACCAATGTCCCATGGAGGAGTTTTACAACCTGATCCGCAAGTGGTACGTACCAACCAAGAAAGCGGGGCTACTACCGACCAAGGCGGAGGAGATGTTAAACTAGGAAATTCGCCAGGTTAGAATCTGGCACGAGCCGAGCGTTCTAGGCTTTGCATATATGCATTTGTGGAGACGGAAAGGATCGATAAAGGGAGTAACAATCGGATCTACCCGATAGCTAATACATGTGGTTTGGAACATCATCGTTTGTTTAATATTTCAAGTGTGAAAAGGGTGGATGAACATTCGCGATCTTCCGTTAAGATGAAGCTTGATCTAGCGCCGGGAGAGTCGCGAGGATATTGGAAATATCACACACCAGGAAAATGGTTTGAACAAGCTAAAGCGGTGGGCAAATCAACAACGAAAGGGCCACTATGCTATTCGATTCTAGAGCCGAAGTCTTAATCATTGACGCTACTTTTGCTCGTAAGGTGGGATGTATGATCGATGACAGCCAGAAGCAAGAATGTGTGGGAATCGGGAAGGACGTCCTACATGACTGAAGAGCGCACCAAGATCAAGATCACACTAAACGGATCGATTGTTTATTATTTTGATGTTTGGGTAGGCGATCAAGTTGGCCAAGAAGTAATCTTAGGTATGGAATTTATAGTGCCAGCAGGGATACAGTTGGATCTAGCGGACGGTACGCTTTGTTGCCAGACGAAGTATAAAGTCATCTGACAGGGCGAAGATCTCCATATGGAGTAAATATACAACCGATCACTGCCCCAGATCAACATGTGGTAATTCCAGTCGGAGTATACACGTAAATGAAGATTGGAGCAGGTTCCTCTAAATCAAAATATGGGTTAGGCGGGACAAGAAGTGGGTACCGACGGTAACTACTAGCCTCGGCCAGATCAGATTTTTGATACTGACCAATAATGTCGATCAGCAGGTGATTCTCGATCACGATACACCTCTAGGGTGGTGGATGATGACGGATATGATACCTCGATCACCGGGCTATATGTCGGTCGGATCACGCCGGTATAATGAATGATAGACTTTGACATTCGAAGCTACAAAGGAGTTAACTAAAGAACGTCTGATCGAGTATTCGGGGCCTCTAGTGGACCGCCCGTCGTACCCCATCCCAAAGAAGATTCTGACGAACAGAGAGAAACAAGAAAAGGAAACGGAGGTAAGCCGATCGGGGAAGGTCGTGTCACAACCAGCGGTGGAACGAAACGCGAAAAACGAGTCAATATCTAGAATCAATACCGCCCTTGCAATGAAGAGCAGTAATCGTTAGAAATGCCTGCTGTGGTCAGTATGATTGCAAAAGCAGGGGATGGCGATCCGACACAGAACCGGTTAGATGAGGCAATGTAGCAAGCAAAGGCGGTCGCGACCGAAGATGATTCCCGGGATGAGAACGATTGGGAGCTAAGACTGTCAGATTAAGGGAGTAAAAGCGCTACAACGCCCACGATCAAAGAAGACTCAGCAGATAATACTCCGACAAAAAAGGCGGTATATCGCCATGAAGCCGGTGACCTATTCGACGAAGACGTGGACCAACATATGGCGATCTTGTCAGTAATAGTCGCTCCCACGGTAGAGGTGGCTATCGAAGACATCCAGGTTGGCGATCCAGGTATACCACTGACAGATGATCAAGAGAAGTTGAGGCAACTGATCTAAATGAATCTCCATTTCCTCATCGGCAAGGGGGATGCTCTGCCTCCAGCTGCGCGTGGAGCGGTATGAGATATTGTTGTCGGAAGTGCTAAATCGATCGAGCAGAGAGTACGGCCAGTGGCACTCAAATATCGAGAGAAACTGGCAGATCCGATCAGGGAACTACTATTGGCCAAGATCATCCAACCATCCACCTCACCTTGGGCTTCCCCTATCGTGGTGATCATTAAGAAAAATGGGGAAGATATTCGACTATGCATTGATTATAGGAAGGTGAACCACTCTCCTTTTGCAACCATCACCACGTCACGCATCATTGCAGGCTTCTCGTCAGAACTCTCTTGATCCATTACCAGCACATTGCTTTTGATCTGCAGTTGCAACACCATCGTCTTACCGTTCACAATGGCGTACTGACCCTTGTGCATTTTAACGGTAAAGCCCGCTTTCAGCAGCGTGCCTAGCGATATCAGATTCACGGCGATTTTTGGCGCACGATAATACCTTTTAAAAAGGGACACTCATGCAGTTTCACTATCGAACGACTCGCACGGGATCCTGTGAACGGCGTGCAGTTGACGGACCACGTACGAAAGAATTGTCTTACGTGTGCAGAGGGGAAGCAGACAAGGTTTCCCAAGCCAAGCAAGATATTGGGACTGTCTCACTAACAGACATTGTCAGTGCAGTCATGTGCAGCATGAAGGGTCCTATAAATCTCATCGACAAGAACAAGTACATGATTAACTTTGTGGGGGAAAAGAGTAATTATTGCACGTGTTTTACCAGCGAAAAAAAAGGACCAAGCTGCGAAGAAATTCGAGCACTACTTATTATGGTGCGAGCGGCGATTTAATGTCCGCGCTTACGTTCTGCGCACGGTCGGAGGAAAAGAGTACAAGACTTTATACTTGTTGTGCAAGACGACCAAAATAGCACGACAATGGACGGAAGCAAACAATTCTGAAGCCTACGGCAAGGCAGATTAAATGCACAAGACTATCACTAACATGATAAGATGTATGCTGTTGGTTGTGGCCTCACGTTGGGGTTTTGGGGGCGCGCAGTTATGTTCGCGGCGTATGTGCTCAACTGGGTGCCTAAACAAGCCACTCTGGAAAAACATTGCCGATAGTGACTTTGACTAAGAAATTAGCTCGCATCATTGGTGTAGTTAGTTTTGGGTCTTCTTGCACTGTATACCAGAAACCGAATAAAAATCTCTTACAAGCGAGGTACGCCAGGTATCATTGTGGGAAAAAGTGATGAAACTAGGGATTTCGGGTGTTGCTGCCGAAATCTCGCGTGATCGTAACGCCGAGACACGTGAGGCAGGTTGAAACGTATACCATAGAGGCAAACGAGCAATTAAAACGAAAAGTTAAGGCGAAGTCAGAAAAATAGCTGGAGGAGAGGCGTCAACAAGCTGCGTCCTCAACAACGAGATAGCTCGTGGTAGAGTGAAGTTGAGGCCTGAAGGTGCCTATGCAGATCCCATAGAAGCGATTACTGCGGGTGAAGATGAAGCATCCGGTGAACGTGATACAGAAGACACCACACTGCTGCTATAGCGGAGCTACACAGCTCCTTAAGTCAGAGGAAGACTTTGTGCTCAAAGAGCAATGTTAGTTCCAAAGAACTAGACTCTATGAGTCAACAAGCGTAAAGCTTAAGATCCCTGTTCCAGGGGACCGAACGATTCAGTGAACCTGCAGCACTTAGTGCTCAAGAGTAGCTACCTCAGGGAGATGTTGCTAACTCTTAACGATCAACGATCCGATACGCCTCGCAAGGCACGTGTCTTAGACAAGATCAAAAGGGGAACTGAACTTTATTTACGTTTAACTCTATAGAATATCTTAATCCTAATGTTACCTAATCTAGGCACTCATGTCCTAAATTAATGTCTTTTAAGATCTTTCCTATCTTTTGGCTGACACCCGTCAGCCCCTATAAACCGATAAGATATTCTATATCTCTTTCAGTGGGATACCATCCCGTGTGTTTAAGACACAGGGTACCGAGTACCCTTCGATGTGTAACCCCTTTACAGCTGCAGTACGCGGACAAGGAGGCAGCAAAGACGCCGAGACGATGCGTGGAACTAGACCAACAAGGACGCGACGCGCGAGCCGCGCGAGGAAGAAGTTGAAACGCCTTATAGAGGCAGAAAGTGACACCGGACCGGACAATAAGCCGGTGCCACAGAGTAAAATGAAGGACCTCTAATCGTTGCTACGACAGTGGTTGGACGGTCCGCACTGACCCAGCTGCTCGCCATGTCAGTGTTAGGCTCGGGGAAGAAGAGGTACGCATATCTGACCGATCCAAATACGTATAAGGCATTGTTGCAGTGCGAAGACGCCCGCCGATGGTTCAAGGCATGTGCAGAAGAGATTGTTTCTTTGGAGGGGAACAAGACATCTGAGGTAGTGAAAGAACAACAGATATGAATCTCTTACGAAGCAAAATAGGTCTTGAAAAAGAAGTATGGAAACGTTCCAATAGAGCGCTATAAAGGCAAGAGTGGTTACCGGAGTCGATGGCCAAGTGCTGGGGATTGATTACACGCTGACGTTTGCAGCAGTGCTATACCTACCACTGGAAAATAATTTTCGCATTCGCCAGAATATGGCGTATACGCGCCAGAGACTGGTGTTCCGAGTGCGTACGTGAAAGCGAACCAGTAAGAAGACTTCGAGATCTATCTGCGCGTGCCAGAGAGTATGGATATCACAACCTGAGACTTGAGAAGGCATAGAGTAAATGGACCGAATGAGTTGTGTCTGAGACTTGTAACAAGACGTAAGGATTGAAGCAGGCTGGTAGACTTTGGAAAAAGCTTCCGCATGAAACACTGCTAAAAATTAGGTTCGTGCAGTCCATGAAAGTTACGGACACATTTGCGTACTACAAATCTAACAAGGATGGCACAATAGTCGTGGGGGATTACGTAGACGAAATTTTGGCCGCTGTGACGAAAGACTCGCTTCTCGACCATTTCAAGGAAGACATGAAATCCCTTGAACTGAAGGACTTGGGACATGTGGAGTACTTTCTTGGCATGAGAATCTCGTACGATGACGCGACCGGATACATGCTCGACCAGGAGCAAACTATCGGGGAGCTTCTAAAGCAAAACCGACTAGAAAATGCAGTGCAATCGCTAATAGCGGACGAGTCGTCACTTGATTCTGAGAGCAAAGAAGCGGAATCTCTGCCGAGCAAGGGCGCTGGAACACTAGAAAAATTAACAGTGAAAAGTTTTCAATCGCTGGTAGGCAGTCTTCTCTAGATCGCTCGATGCAGCCGACCTGACATTGCATATGCGGTGCACGGAGCGATACGAAAAAATAATACGTCTAGGGCCCAGGTTATGAAGATTGCAAGGCGTATCTTATGGTATCTGTCTAAAGCGTCGAGTGTAAATCTGCACATGGAAGGCGACACATTGAACAAGGACATACGGATCAAGGGCTAAACCGACGCAAACTATGCCGCGCATAAGAGAACTAGAAAATTCGTGAGTAGACCTCTCTTAAAAGCAGATCATGCCATGGAATAACAAGTAAGGCAACAGTCCGCAGTAGCGTTATCGATAGTAGAGGAGGAGTTTATAGCGGTATCTACAGGATCAAAAGAGCTACTGTGTTTATAAAACTTACTGGATGATATTGGAGTGCAAATAGAAGCACCTATGCGAATGCTGGTCGACAATCAAGTATCGATTTAACAGATCCAGAAAGAAGTGACCTCGAGCAGCGCCAAGTATGTAACGGAGCTACACAGCTCCTTAAGTCAGAGGAAGGCTTTGTGCTCAAAGAGCAATGTTAGTTCCAAAGAACTAGACTCTATGAGTCAACAAGCGTAAAGCTTAAGGTCCCTGTTCCAGGGGACCGAACGATTCAGTGAACCTGCAGCACTTAGTTCTCAAGAGTAGCTACCTCAGGGAGATGTTGCTAACTTAACGATCAACGATCCGATACGCCTCGCAAGGCACGTGTCTTAGACAAGATCAAAAGGGGAACTGAACTTTATTTACGTTTAACTCTATAGAATATCTTAATCCTAATGTTACCTAATCTAGGCACTCATGTCCTAAATTAATGTCTTTTAAGATCTTTCCTATCTTTTGGCTGACACCCGTCAGCCCCTATAAACCGATAAGATATTCTATATCTCTTTCAGTGGGATACCATCCCGTGTGTTTAAGACACAGGGTACCGAGTACCCTTCGATGTGTAACCCCTTTACAGCTGCAGTACGTTGACATGAAACTGAAGTTCATTCGAGACGCGAGCGACACGGAAGCGATCAGACCAGAGTACGTTGGAAGAAGGATATGGTCGCGGACGTGTTCACTAAGCGTATGGACGCCCCATGACTCAATGATTTGCGCGAGATGATAGGGCTGGTGTGAACGTGAAGCCCGTGGGAGAGTGTGGAAGTACGATCGTGAGAGCAGCACGACAGGATTGGGAGGTCCAGCACAATCACCACGTGGGTTTGCTATGTAGGATAACAGAAAGAATATAGTCAGTTTAGAAAAAACAATATCAGCCTCAAGGGCGCTCTTTAGCACCAGGGGTTGTCAATATGACCCTCGCATCTTGGTCCTGCGACGCAGCTACTACCGCACGGCTGTCCCAAGTCCATGCCTTTGAGGCAAGCCAAGAGCCGTACCCTACCGCTCACTCCAATACCATTGTCAAAATATGCACATCACACAGTCCCAGCACTACTCGTCTAAACTACGTGGATACAACCGACTCATCCGTCGGATGTGGCACAATACCAACTTCATGGCCCAAAGTTTAATGAGAAAACACCTTCACGAGCGTCACAGGCTACTCCAAAGAGAAAAAGCTGCTGTGGAACTTGATAATGGTTGGTTTATTAAAATTCGTCCATAAATTTAACTTTTAGGCTAATGAATTGTTCGTAAATACGTTTGACGCGTTTGCAGTACGGAATAGCAAAAAATCATAGTATGGATCAGCCCCGCCCCAAAACTGAAGCTTTTTAAAGTTTCCCGCTGGTAAGCTCGTAGTGCCAAGTAGTTACAGAGTTGCATTTGCGTTAGGAACAGTGCTAAAAGTTGTGCAAACCTATAAATTGTTAATTATACGATCACGACGGGCACTCGCAACTTACAAACAAACAAAAAATACAGAAAATAGTATGACCAGATTTCATGGATGTGTGGTGATGGGTGGAGAGCTTGTCACACACGAAAAGTATGGTTGCTAGCTCCTTTGTACAGTTGAATTATCTTGACGATGATGTGATGCCGTTGAACTGTTGGATTTCTTGACGACGCTGTGACTCCATCGAACAGTTGTATTGGCTTGACGATGCTGTAATGCCGTTGAACAGATTTATTGGCTCGACGACGATTTTTACGATCGACGATCACGCCCTACGGTGGTGACAGTTTTTGTGAGCCCGAAGGGTGAAGCTATTCGTAACTGTGCGCAAGTTGAATGCCGAAGTTCTAAATCTTACTTACTTATATGCCTGCCTGTCTGTCTGTCTGTCTGTCTGTCTGTCTGTCTGTCTGTCTGTCTGTCTGTCTGTCTGTCTGTCTGTCTGTCTGTCTGTCTGTCTGCCGGTCTGTCTGTCTGTTGTCTGCGTGTCTGTCTGTGAATGACGCGGCTAGGTGTACGTTACACGTACTAAGTGCGATCTAGCCTGCCCCCTCCTCATGGGTATATAGGCATATCCGAACTCACTCTTTGGTTGGTCACTATTATGGTGCACGCACGTGATTGACTTATAACCGATCGAAGGTGAATATTACCATGTAAGCAAATGCTAGACGCTCATTAACAAAGGCTGATTGCGTTGCCCTAGCCTACTGTACTGGGTTGATACATACATTAACAGCATCATACTCATTCTTCAGTGACTGCTGTTGTTGTAACGGGGAACTGGTGACTTGTACTGACATAGTACAAGTCAACTTACACTGATAAATTGTAAGTAGTGCCACGCGTCACTTCACGTACACCGTACGTGCAGAGGAAGGCTAGCTATTGAACGACTCGTTCAATAGACGTAGAAAGTAAAACTGTATTAAATATAATTAAGTCCTAGTTATTACGCTATATCTTAGTCCTAACTAAATTATATTTACCTACAAAAATGTATCCTGAACTCTTGCTCACCACTCATTGCGCGCGTCCATCACTAATTGGACCGCTCGAGTTGACTGATATGACGACCCATATCAGCCAATCGGTGAGTGCCTCTGAATATTACCCCTTATGGTGATATTCGTGAACATTATCAATCGTCATGATAATATTCTTATTAAAAAGTATCGATTGTTAATTAAATGTAGCAGGCTCACCCCGTTACATCACCCCCCCTTAAACGATAGTTAATCAATAACTATCACATTTGATGTGGTGACTGTTAGACCCCCCCCCCCGCAATCGATCTTCAATCAATAACTATCATGTTTGATGTGGCCACCGTTAAACCATATCAGGGAAAGGGCACACTTGTTGGCCAGGTCCACACATTTCTGAGTCTACAAGCATGGTGAAGGACCCCAAGCGAATCGAGGCGGAGGCCGCCGAGAAATCAGCTGCGCGTGTCAACACAGCTGCTCGTGACAGTTCCCAGCTTCGTGCCGCAGACGATGTGTCGTCTGCTGCGTCTTCAACGCTTCTTGCGGCACCAGCTGCCGCAGATGCACGTTTAAGAGTCACTTCGTCTTAATGATGATGGCTCTCAAGTGAAGCTCATCTACTCTGGGAGTCGGACGGTGGGTACGACTCGAAGAATGCACCTAGGTCGCCCGAGTCTAACGGGGCAGCCGAATCCGAGCCTTCACATAGGAGTCGATTAAGTAGTCAGACTCATGGTCACTACCAGAGTCTGTTCAGTTCGGGGGATGAGCATACCGACTCATATCCCGCGCTTGCTACTGCACATTCGCCTTTTAAGGAATGCGACGATGGCTTGCGCCATCGTGATAGCGACGCTAGTGGTACCAAGACTCCGTTGGTACCACGCAGGGGGCTCTAGACGGCTATGTGCTGCGTCTAGCTCCTGAACGTGAGCCTTGGGTTTTGCCGGAAAGGCTTGTGAATGGGTTGTCTGGTGAGACAATCACCCATCATCGAATTTCTTTATTTGATGCGAAGCTGTTTCACGGCCTCGACATCAGCGCAAGAAACTTCCGCGCTAGAGAAGATTTTTGTCTCGATTCTTTTCAGAAGCATCGGTGGTAGAGTTGCAACACCAAGAGAGACAAAAGCTCATTGTTGCAGCCGCGGAACGCTTTTGTGCTCAATTTTCAACACATTGGGCGCGTAGCTTAGCTTCAAAGCTTAACGCGGCTCGCGTTAGGTTTGAAAAGCGAGCCCTTACTGGTGCAAAAGCTAAGTTGCATCGGTTGTCTCATGAGGCAGGAATCCTATGCCTCACATGTGGCGATCCATGTCCGTACTGTTTCGACAACACGCAGCGCATCCAAAGCGAGGTATACTCCCTTTCTTCTCCCTGGGGTAGGGCGCACAACCCTAGTGAGATGCGCGATACTATTGCTAATTTGCAATCGCTCTACCAGTGCCAAGGGCGCGTGTTTTCCGACGGCCCTTCTGAGCTTTCGGATAATTCTCGTCGTACTGGTGGACGAGACCGTCAACGTCGATCATCAGCTAAGTGTGAAGCTCCCAGCTGTCGTGAGATGGCGGATAGCCGCGCCAGCGAACAAGATAACTAGTTTGCTGCCCCTTCACGTCACAGGGGTTAAAGATACACTCCACGTAAACGTTTTTACCACCGTGCGAGTCCACCAATGGCTGTGGTGGGGGCGGATATATCAACTCCAAATCACTCGTTGGAGTTGAAGGCGAAGGGTTCTTGTCTCGAGCGGCGCCTACAAGATCTGCGTGATCACGTCAAGCAAGAGAGACAGGAAAGGCTCTTTTTGGAGGCGTCAGTACAACGATACCGCCTTCACCGATCGGAAGACCGATCGGAGTCTGCGTTCTCCCAATTGGAGAACGAGCGGGGGCATCAGGCCATTCGTGACGAAGTGGCTGAGGTTCGCCGCCAGATGGCGACGTTTCAGATTCAGATTGGTAAGATGGCTCGGGACCAAAAGAACTTCCACGAGGTTCTTGACCGTGGCGGCTGTATTCGCCCGAGGAAGAAATCTCGTGCTGACGATAAGGGCGGAGACGACCGACATAAAACGTAGGATGCGTACGCATCCTGCGAGGCAGCTCGATCGTGTACGCATTGCCTTTGAGATGTATTATACGAAACGGGCCGATGTAATTGAGTAGTAGTTTACTACTACCCACATTAGTTAATACGTGCTTAGGTAGATATACCCTAGACAGTAGAACTAAGTCTCCGACATTAAATAGCAGAACGTTTGCTCTTCCATGTTTATCAGCGTTCCTTTTCTGCTGGTCCACCGCGTTAGCGATGGAGTCTTGCATGAAACGGACCACTGCTTCTCGTTTCAGCAGTAAACATTCTGCTGACTCACTTTGGTTTGTTGCAGTGCGCCTTGTGCGCATTGCTAGGAGGGCATCCTCTTTTTCAGCGAGGGTGTTCTCATACTCCTTGGTGTAGTAATTGTCAATGCTGAATGCAACAGCATCGTCATCCTCATCCGGGTCAGCAATAGTGTCGTTACTATTGCTGAGGTTATCTTCTTCGATGTCGATCAGATGAGACACCGCCAGCGTCCGCGTCGTCGAGTACCTCGACACGTAATGAGCAAGAGCCAGAACGGTTTTTGCTCGCGCGAATCCCTCCCCCCCCTTAAATAGAGTCACACTCTAAATGGGCGGGTAGTCGTGGATGGCGCAAGCCATTCACGAAGAACGGGTATGCGTTGTCGATGCATGCACGGAGTTGGTGATTACAAACTCCACCATCGGCAAAAATTCGCTCCAATCTGTGAAAGATTAAACGTATCCTCGAAGGATCTCTTCGAGGACGCGGTTTATGCGTGTGTCTGACCATCAGTCTCCGGATGGACAGATGTTGACATGGTCAGGCGTGTCCCGAGTGAACGGAACACGGATTGCCAAAATTCCGCCGTGAACCGTGGGTCTCGGTCAGAGACTAGTTCACGGGGTAGACCGCGGAGTCGAAAGAACGTGTCAAAAAAACATGGGGACAGCCCTGTGCTGTGATCGGCTCCCGAACGGCATCAAGATGTATCATCTTGCTGATTCGATCAACAAACACAAGAATACCATTATTCTTGTGTGCGTCTTCGAGAAAGCCGAAGACAAAGTTCATTGAAACGTACTGCCAGCACTCTGCCGGTGTGGGTAGAGGCTGTAGTGGTGCACGGATGAAGGACTAGGCTTCACCCGTTGGCACACCTCGCAAGCAAGAATTTACTTGCGCACGAACTGTGACACTGGCGGAGCCAGTAAAAGTCTCGACTTACCGTGAGGTAAGTTTTTTCCTTACCACGATGCCCACCTATTGGTACATCGTGACACTCATAAAGAATGCGCAATCGCAAATCATTATGAGTGGGAATGACGACACGAGAAGTGTCGCCGGCAACGGCTGTATAATACAGGAACCCGTTGCGTGTTGTGTATCGATTCACGGATGAATGATACAAGGCCGGTAAATCTTTGAGAGATTTGTGAAATGCATTTACCGGATGATCCATCAGTCGTAGAAGAGCCTTATCTTCTGTGTAGGCCTTCTTTATGTCGTCAAACAGTGTTGACGACGGAAATACTAGTGACTAGTGTTAAGACAGTGGGACTGATCCCACTCTTGGGTTGCGCAGCCGACTCAAAATCGGGTAGGCGTGACAACGTATCAGCGACGACATTAAGTCGTCCTGGCTTATATTCCACGGAGAAGTTATACTCCGCAAAGAATGAAAGCCACCTCGCCATTCGCTGCGAGAGGTATGTACTGTTTATGGACGTGCGTAAAGACGCATGTTCCGTATAAACGATGAAGAGTCTATTACCTAGCAGAGAGACTCTGAACTTAGCCAGCGTGTACTTCATGGCAAGGAGTTCCTTGTCATAGAAGGGGTAGTTGCGTTCACCTGGTTGCAGCTGGCGTGACTGGTAACAGACGACACGTTCCGCATCGTCTGCATCACACTGCATTAATGAACAGCCGATTGCAAAGTCGCTGGCATCACAGACCACGTGGAATGGCCTGTCTTCGTCTGCGATTGCCAAAACTAGCGATCTTATCAGGCTTTGCTTGATACCTTCGAAAGAGCGCTGGCAGTCGGCAATCCATTCCCACTTTTCGTTCTTTTTCAATAAACGAGAGAGATGAACAGTCATCTCGGCGCAATTGCGTGAATATTTATGCAAATAAGCCGCTAGGCCAAGGAACTTTCGAAGTCCCTTGGCATCGGTAGGCACCGGCTAGTCGGCGATCGCCTTGATCTTTTCTCGATCGAGCCGGACGCCATACTTGCCCACGATGCGACCAAGAAGTGGTGTTTCGCTATCGGTATATATGGACTTCTTGAGGTTGGCTTACAAATTATTTTCGCGCATTAGTGTAAGAACTTTCCGAACGTGGATTCGGTGCGCTTCCGCATCCGTCTGTCCATACATAGCCCGTCTATGGACGAACACATCATCGAAGTAACTGGGCGCGAACTCTCTTACGGATCTCAATAGATTCGTTACACATCTGTTGAATCTGTCAGGGGCATTACTTAGCCCTTGCGGCATTACTAACCACTCCCAAAGAATACCGCTTGGGGTGCTCACTGCAGCATAGGGAATGTCCCTTTCGCGCATAAGGACTGATATAACCCATCTATCAGATCCATGGATGAAAAGATGGTACTCTTAGCCATACCATCTATAATAACACCTTTCCTTGGTATTGGTGTTTGAGCTGATACAGTGGCAGCATTCAACTTGTTGAAGGCGTGTAATATCTGCCACCCTCCTGTGGCCTTTCGCACATAGAAGGTCGGAGAGATATGTGGAGAGGTGGACTCCCTCACATGGCCGGCTGCTAAGCGATCTGCAAAGAATTTGTTGATCGCTAGTACTTGTTCATGAGGCAGTGGCCATTGTTTCATGACACAGTACTTCGAACCCGGTTTCAGGTCGATTTTTTGACGAGTACCTTTGTCATTAGGTAACTCGCACGGGACTGCTTCTGGGAATACATCCCTGAATTCCATCAAATCATCGTAGAAAGGATTTGTTCTGAGCGATTCCCACGATTGAGATGTATATCGCTCAATTTAAGTCTTCTCATCAAGGACACTCTCGTCCATTAATGAGCTACTGAGAACTCGTTCATCTTCGGCAAAGACCATTGCCGATCGGATATCACTGACTTACTCATCCTCCGCGACGAGTACGCAGGTCTGCTTGACTTTGTCACTACGCAGATCACGCAAGAACCTCTTTTGGTTCAGCGGGGGTAACTGAGTGACCTTCGAAGTTAATCTCGGAGGCGCGATCAGATCAAACATATGGCTACCTATGCTTGATCCGTCATTAACCAGGACATTCAATGTCTCTGTCATATCATGGAAACTTGCTTCCACTGTTTGTTGGGGACTTATTCCCTCAACTCTAGCCCCTTGGACTATTCCATCCCCGTATTGAACATCATTGACAATCGGTTGGTCATGATGTGGGTGTTGTCTATTAAGGAGGTAACCATGCCCCAGTCCGCTCGACTTATTCGAGAGGTGGGCCTTCGGCGCTTCCTGCGTTGTTATGCAGTCGCCGGAATCTTGCTCCGCAATATGATGGTTATTCATATTTTGATCTTGTGCAGTCGTACTAACGACCGAACCACACGTGAGGCCATCGCACTCACTCGTAGTACATCCACATGGTAGCGGACGCTCCGAGAGGTTCATCAAATGGGCGTCTGGTGAACAAGCAGCGGGCATATCGACACTTCGTCGATGCCAGCTGACTTGTGGCTCGTACCTTCTGAGCCACGGTAAACCAAGGATAACATCAAATTTGTCATTCAAGTCCAAGACGATGAATCCATCATCGTATTGAACTTCTTTCAGTGTATAGGAAATTCCTACTACATGTTTCATCACTGTTACGGATGCGCGTGTAGCGAGGCGTACGGTCATCCTCGTTGGAGGGATCTCTCGTTCGATGTACTTGAGCTTGCTACTGTCTAGCGATTGGCGTTGTACAAAGTTGTTTGACTCCCCACAATCGACCAGGGCTCGTAGTGACATGTCCTTCGCCACTTCAAGCTTCAAGGTAATGAGGCTTCCCTCATTACCAGATGCGGAACACACAATGATTGCGTGTTGGGAGCAATTCTTGTCAAGAGGCCTGCAAATTCACTTGATGTTGCTGGATCAGTAGGGTGCTCCGCACCTACTGACCCTGACCGTTTTGTGGTCGTCCGTTACGGTGTTGCGTTTTCGCAACAGCGTCGGACCCACGCCTCGGACCCTTCTTGGCCGCTTGACAATTACTGTTTCCTGAGGTACGTGGTACCGCGTTCGGGGCACTGCATTCGTATGCATAATGCCCTGGCTTTTGACACCTATTGCATATCTTCAATTTCTTATAATTGGTAACGCGAGAGCTTTCACTCTCAGCTTAACAGAGGTCTATCGGTTCTGAGCCTCCGCTTTCCTGTCGCCTCGGGGGACGATAGGAGTTTGAACTCACGTGAGCTTGTTTCACGCTGAAATCTTCTTGTTCCGCAACTCGGATTGCCTCGTCCAGGGTATTAAATTCCAACCGGAAGAGATAAGTCCTGACTGGAGCGTCTGTGATACCCTGCATGAACAACGTGATCAACGTTTGTTCATTCAGAGGATTGGACGTGATGCAACTCGAAAGATGACGTATACTGAATGTACGAGTGTACATCACGTTTGCCTTGTTTGGGTTTCAGGAGTTCAGGGCTCGCTCTGAACTCAGCTCGCGGTGGTTCAAATGTTTGCCTAAGCAGGGACTTGAAGACTTCTAACGACCCAAAGACAAATGGGTCGTGTAGCTTGAGGCCCAAGTCTTCGCACGCCCTGCCAAGTTCGACTAAGCAAATGCGACCTGTATTTGCCTTCACTTTCAGCGCGGTCTCAATTGGTGACTTATTCATAGAAACGGACCAGCAATGCATATTTTTTAATAAGGAGGGGACATGCTACATTGCACTTTGCTCATGTTTTGAGGTACACTTAGCTTTATTTACAGGCACACACAGACAGAAAATAGGTTATAAAAGTGTGGCATCCACCCCCGTTGCGCACAGTTACTAAAACCATCACCTTTGAGCTCTTACTGAGTCGGATAATTTTGGACCAGTACTACCGG
>JH598611.1:143488-169182 GCA_000173235.2 Hyaloperonospora arabidopsidis Emoy2 | reverse complement strand
CTCCAAGACGTTCATCAGATGGCCACCTGATGAACAAGTGGCAGTTCGATGCTGCCAGCTGACCCTTGGCTCGTACCTTCTGATCCAGGGTAATTCTAGGATGACATCAATTTCGTCGTCCAAATCATGTACGATGAAATCATCATTGTACTGCAAACCTTTTAACGTGTAGTGAAATCCCACTACACGTTTCATCACTGCTATCGATGCGCCTGTTGCGAAGCGCACCGTCAGCCTTGTAGGAGTAGTAACGCGCTCAACGAACTTGAGCCTATGATCCTCTAGCGACTGGCGACGAACAAAGTTGTTCGACACCCCACAGTCAACTAAGGCACGAAGTGACAAATCTTTTGTCACGTTTAAATTCAAGGTGATGAAGGGTACCTCATTACCAAGTGCAGATACACATAAGGATTGTGAGTCTGGAGCAACTTTCATCAATAGATTTGCAAATTCTATTGAGGTTGCTAAATAAGTAGGGCGCTCCGACCCTACTGACCCTGACCGTTTTTTTACGGTCCACTTCGCTGTTGTGACTTTGCAACAGCGTCGGACCCGCGTCCGTTGCCCTTCTTGGCAGACGGTCGATCACTTTGCTCAGTGTTTTGAGACACTGAGCGTTAAGCACTACACTCGTAAGCGTAGTGTCCCAACTTCTGGCAGCGATTGCAGTTCTGCAATGACTTGTTGTTCGAAAAGCGAGGTCTCTCGCTCTCGACACTGCAGAGGTCTATTGGTTCTGGACCTCCCGCCACTACTCTTCTCGAAGGACAATAGGGGGTAAAGCTAGTGTGAGCCTGTCTCACACTAAAGTCCTCTTGCATCGCAGTTTTGATCGCTTCCTCAAGCGACTTCAACTCGATGCAGAATGGGTGGTTCCTCGCGGAACCATCTATAAGGCCCTGTAAGAATATCGTGATCAACACGAATTCATTTACAAGGTTCACTACCATGCAACTGGCAAGGTAACGAACGTGCTGAGCGTAAGCGTGAACGTCACGCTTACCTTGTTTTATCTTCAGGAGCTCTAAAAGAGTCATGAACTCAGCTCTTAATGGATCAAACGTTTGGCTGAGCAGAGTCTTAAAGACCGCCAACGATCTAAACACGTTTGGATCGTGTAATTGAAGACTCAGGGCCCAAGTCTGGCAATTCCTGACAAACTCAATTTGGAAAATGCAACTTGAATTTCCCCATCGTCAATGTGGCGAGCCTGAATGGCATCGTTTACTTCGAGGAACCATCTCAACAGGGAGTCTTCCTCGACTCCCCGGTACTTGGAGACTTCTATCTTTAGAGTCTCGCGTCGACGCTCACGTGTCGACGCTGTAGTACCATACTAAGACTGTTGCTATCTCAGGATCTCAGTCTGCTGGTGACCGTGCTGATGCAGCAGGGTCGCTTCAGCTCGCGACGCATCCAGTTCTTGTTGCAAGAACTTGGCGAGTATGGAATGCTGCTGGTCCCTATCCCTTGAGGATAGCAGATACCAGACAGCTCCTTGGCTAACGGTCGGACTCATTCAATCGGTCACACTCCATTCGACATCACTCAAATAAGAGTAGATTTCACGGGTGCCGTGAAAGGTGTCGTCTCCTTCGCCGTCCAACGTGTTCATGTTGAACGGGTTTTGTAGTTCTTGGACGGACTACAAAGTGCTACCAGGTATAACGGGGCACCGGAGCATCACACTGGACAACCAGTATGGAGCTACTATCACCGACAGCAGTGCTGGTGGTGCCTCGTTGCCTCTATGCAAACGTGCAGAGGCAGGATAACAACTAGAGATAGACTAGTTGTTGGTAAAAGTAAAACTGTGATAAATATAATTAAGTCCTTATCATTAACCTATGTCTTAGTCCTAACTTAATTATATTTATCTACAAAAATGCATGCTAAAGTCCTGCTCACTTTTCATTGTGCGCGTCCATCGTTGATTGGACCGCTAGAGCTGGCTGATATGATGACCCATATCAGCCAATCGGTGAGTGTTTTGAATATTACCCCTTATGGTAATATTCACGAACATTATCAACCTTTATGGTAATATTCTAATTAACAAGTATCAAGGGTTAATTACATGTAACAGGCTCACCCTGTTACACACGAAGTTCATTGAAAAATCAGTTGAAGAAAAACCTTTGACTGAGTAACGTGTGGAACTCGTACGCATGTAACGAAGTATTTTTATCGGCATTTTCACTCAGCGACTTAAAATATCGTTAAGCTTATCATCCACAAAGTTTAGTATTGTATGGTATTCATTGGGCTCTTATACAATCTTCTCTTCGTCTTTCTAATTTACGTTGCCGCTGCTTCTGCTCTGGAATCTTGACTTAATTGCTATCGTCTGTCGTTTTCATCAGCACGGTTCTTGTCTTCTTCGTCTACTTATCCTCTTTCGTTTTAATCTTCTTTTTGCTCTATCTGCTGGTCACTAAGTTTCTGTTTAATGCGATTCGCCTAACTGCAAGTGGTCGTCGTATACGCTTTTTCTCCCTGTAGGCGTATTAGGTCTTCTGATTGCACAAGCATAGCCACTGAGTCCGATTTATTTATAAAGTGGTAATTGCAGTCTAACAGCACTGGTAAAGTTTACAAATTAGTAAAATGAGATTCAAACAAATAGAATGGATTCATGATAGTCTATTTAATGGTTAAATATGCTCTGTGTTACAATGGCGTACGAGCAGGAAGCGAATTACAACTAAACCAGCTATAACAGCAACACTGTAGCACCAAAAATACCGCAAAACAATAATTTATGTGCTGATAACTCATAATTTCAGGCTAAGTAAACCTGCAGTGATAATTGCGCTATCACTACCATCTACGATAGAATCAGCTGAAAGGTGGCCGCTAGGCCACCGGTCGATGCCCATTAGAATGGATTTGATTGAGGTTGCGAGGGTATTTTGAACGAGAACAGGGTAGATATCCCACTTAATTTGACCAAAAAATAGTTACTGCCAGATGTGTTTACCTGACAAGAATAAGGGAGTAAAACTAAGGAAAAAGTAGGAAAACCTGACAATATTATTTGCGATTATATGTATTTGTATTGCTCTTCCAAAAAATAAAGGGAGCCGCTAGTGAGCCTTCACTTTTCGCTAATGAGCCTTCACCCCATACATAAACCAAGTAACTAAATTTTGAAACCCTCCAAATTATCAAATTGTTTGATTTACTTTTATGCTTCTAATTTTTAAATTTTCACAGTCAAGACTGAGCCAGCCATATTCGCAACTCCACATAGAGCAGCCTCTTCGACGGGTGATAGCAAT
Organism: Hyaloperonospora arabidopsidis Emoy2; assembly: GCA_000173235.2. Taxonomy (NCBI): domain Eukaryota; phylum Oomycota; class Peronosporomycetes; order Peronosporales; family Peronosporaceae; genus Hyaloperonospora; species Hyaloperonospora arabidopsidis. The sequence goes on along the minus strand of JH598611.1, from coordinate 165,898 downwards.
TGAAATATGAGCTCGCACCGGCTTGGTAAAGATGAACGCCATCCTGCCACGTCTCTCTCTCACCATTGAGAGGAATACCTCAAAAAGCTCCGACGACGGCACTTCGTTTTTGGTACAAATGTATTCAGACCATCTTCCACATTAACGTGAAAATAGACGATCGTGAAAACACAATACACCTTTTGTATGCTGCTCACCCTCTAAATATGCTTAAGTGCTATAATATAACCTTTTCAATGAATCGCCTGTTGTGGATAGCGCTGCATGAGTATTGCAGATTCACTGCTATAGCTTTACTGTCCTTACTGTTACTCACCCTATGTTGCCGTTTAGTTGTTGTAACATAGCCTTCCGGCAGTGTCACCTCATCAAGCGCCTGACCGGCTTCGTCAACAGAAACAAACAGTTCTCCTGTGATCTGGTCAAGGCCTTCCATTTTGCATTTAAGAAGGGAGGTTAGAGGTACGATATAGTAGGTGATATGAGATCAATTGGCTATTTCTAATACGTACAACAAACAATTTGACAATTTAGGGAGTTTTAAATCCGATTACTTGTTCAATGTATGGGGTGAAGGCCCATTAGCGAAAACTGAAGGCTCATTAGCAGCTCCCAAAATAAAAAAAGCTTTTAAATATATCTTATATAATTATGTCATACTAAAAAAGATAACCAAATACTTGCTTGCTTCAACTCGACCGTATCAGCTATTTTTGAGTTTAAAGAGGTTGTGCCCCATGGCTACTGCCACTGCACCTTTCAAACACTAAAGACTCCAACGTCAGCTCCATTGAGGCAGGTCGACGAGTCGGTGTTTGGCAAGATGCAAGACGGATGACTAATTGGAGAAGTCTGAGCAATGGCAGAGACTCTTGCTTCAGCAGATCTGTCGTGACACGAGGAATACACGTCAAGGCATGGCCCAATTCTATTGATTTTTGTGAGGATCCTACTAGGCTCATGATATGCACAAACTCAGCATCTAGAAGGCAAATCAAGAAATGATAGAGTAAGTATACCCGATAGTATAGCGCACATGTTCTTGAGCACGCCTCGCATAGTTCATTCAATTTCTTGCTGTGTACGCTACAGGTCAATGTCATCACCAGCCACGACCGCTCAGAAGGAGTCACAACGTCTCAGATGAAAAAACAGCGTAAACTTAAAATGCAAACGATATGCAGTCATGCAATGCAGCGCTACTCTGTCTACAATACAGTTACAGCACCAATCAGGCACCGAAACATTCGTAGCAGAAGCGCAGACGCCAGGTGAAGACTGACATGTGCAGCAAAGGCTCACTTCGATGGATCAATAGTCATTGTCCTCGACACTGTCCTCGACACTTTCCTCGACACTGTCCTCGACACTGTCCTCGACACTGTCCTCGACACTGTCCTCGCTGTCTGGGCTTCCGCATGGTCCTTTCCCGAAAGCGTTATGCAAAGTCAAAGGGAAAACGGAATCGGCCAGGGGCATCAGCTTGTCTTTGTTCCATCCAACAGTATTGAGCGCGCATCGAGCCTTTTTGCCCATCTGTTTCCACATGATCAAGGGTTGAAATTCGCCATCGTTGCCGGACAACGCGATGTAGTGCCTGTCGCCGTGGTCTCTGTAATCGAGTTTGACTGTGTCCCCGACCAGGTTTTCAGGTTTCAGTTTGTTCGTTCTCTTAGGCCTTCCGGAGCCGATCGTCGTCACCCCCATGATTTTCGACTCATCGTCGTCAAGGCTGTTGAGCCAAACGGTGGCCCACTCCCAGTCGTAACGATGGCCAATGCCGTGCCTGACCGAGTCTTTCGGGAAGAACCACGCGTAGACGATACCAAATTGACCGCACACCTTCCCGACACGCGCATAGACTTGAGCTCCCTGATAAGGTTGCCTGCAGCCACTATCATCATCTCCCGTCGCCTTGAGACCACCGCTAGTTCTTCCCTCTGCATCCACCGCGGCGTACGGATGACATCCGTGAGAAATGTGAAGCGATGGTTGGTATCGTGCGGCGGCCCTTGTGGAGTCGGACGCATTCTTTTCCTCAACCTCAGCATACGGTTGTATTTGGTCGTGAGGAGCCCGGACCTCTACACATTGAAACGACTTCGCTAGGGGCAAGGCCGTGAGCAAGGTAGCACACAGGAAGGCACTGGTCTTCATGGTTGTCTGTTGCTGTGTCTGGAAGCGGAAGAATTGCACAATGAACAGCAGCTTCATTGCTTCAGGAAGGTAACCCCTGTCAAACTAGTTGATTGACTACTATAAGGACTCCGCATCTAGAATATGCTAGCGCACCCCTCACGACTCCACGAACAGTGAAGAGCGTGCTACAAACACCGGACTATACAGAACACAAATGCAGCACGTTGCTGCACTGCCATGAGCTGCAAAGAGCGCGTCAAAAAAAGTTGGCGGACACAGCATGCTCTAGAAATTCAGCAAACAGCATGTCTCACAGCTCGGAAAGGTAAAGGGCAGGGTACCCAACACAGCCATGGGTCATCAGTGCGTTAGAGCATAGCACGCTCTTTGCAAATCGTGGAATTGGAAAGAGCTGGCTACGGTGGATACCCCATGTAAAGTGTTTGCATTTCGTGGAGTCGCATGGAACGTTCTACGAAGCTGATTGTCGCAAAAAGGTGGCTACAGGGGATAGCCTATGTAAAGTCGACGAGTCGCAAAGAGGAGACTACAAATCATTGAAGTGAACCGCTCAAGTAACATGTAACATGCTCTCAGTAGCCCAGGTGTTCATCCGAATATTCCGGATCACAGACGACATGGCTCATATATGGAACGTTCTACGAAGCTGATTGTCGCAAAAAGGTGGCTACAGGGGATAGCCTATGTAAAGTCGACGAGTCGCAAAGAGGAGACTACAAATCATTGAAGTGAACCGCTCAAGTAACATGTAACATGCTCTCAGTAGCCCAAGTGTTCATCCGAATATTCCGGATCACAGACGACATGGCTCATATATGGAACGTTCTACGAAGCTGATTGTCGCAAAAAGGTGGCTACAGGGGATAGCCTATGTAAAGTCGACGAGTCGCAAAGAGGAGACTACAAATCATTGAAGTGAACCGCTCAAGTAACATGTAACATGCTCTCAGTAGCCCAGGTGTTTCATCCGAATATTCCGGATTACAGACGACGTGGCCCATGGGAGGGGCTGAACCGCAGCCTCTAAAAAACTATTAGGCAGCGGGTGAAGCAGCCACTACACAAATCGCATAATTCTGTCCAGTAAGGAGCAGTAAGGAGATTTATGCGCGACTACCAAACACAAATGGTCACTAATTTTAATAGTAGCTTTTCATCTGCTTCAGGCAATTTGCAAACGCTTGACGACAACGTGTTCGGATCGATGACAGCAGAAGTCAAGCTGCATACGACAATGACAATACCGAATCTAGCGAATGCAACAGTAGAATGGAACATAATAAAATGAATAAAAAGATACTCATTAGCTTGAACTGAAAAGTGAATTTTGACCGCCGTAAATCTAGATCACCAGTTTATTCGCTGCGAGGTGTGAAAGTAAGTTGCATCGTTCTCATATGGATTAAGTTGAGAATAATGATATCCATTACGCGGAGGTGACCAGGTTTGCTGAGACTGGTGCGACGCAAAGTTTGGGGGGTGTAATCGGGAATTGCCGAGCAATACCCTCTACCATCCGATCATCGTTCTTGGTATCTTGATCTTCGTTGTCAATGTCCTCATTTTCGTGTTCGTTTTGTCTTTACCTTTGTCGTCGCGGTCAGTGTAGTCATATTCGTTTTCGTAGTCGTTGACGTCCCATCACCATCCGCGGCACCCTCTGATCTCCAATTTGCCATCGCGAAGTCCTTTCGTAACACACATACATTCTGTGTGTGTACATCCACATCTTCGTAACTACCCATACATGTATGTGTGTTCCTCTACCTCTCGGACATTTTGCCGCTCGACGGAGTGATCTCACGATACGATGGAGTACCGATCTTCGAAGCGTGATTCAAGGATGGGTTCTGCTATATAAAGTGTAAACAATGAGCATCGATTTGGAGTGATCGTAGAAATTACAAGCTCAGATAAGTCCATAAGAGATAGAAGAATATAAATAACAATATGATTAACTTGGTCCCGATCGCTCAGTTACTGTAATGGGGTCACATTTGACTGGTGTGTACACACCATTGGGGGTGTGGGTTAATACACACACACCCATTATGTATCCACGATACTTAACTGAAGATGGATACTCTACTGGGAAAGTACGGTACTGCGGGGCACTACCGTAAGTGCAAGCGCTATGAACGACTGACGCGTGTTATCGGCTCAAGGTTATATCAGGAGGTTATTAGTAAAGTGAGATGCCTTTGAGGCATGATTATCCTTATCTTTCGGATGCCCATTGGGCTACGTTGGAGCGAATTGTTAGCCTCTTAGGCAGGGAGACTTTGGTCGGGTTCCCCTCCCTAATCGCCGAGCAGCAGCGTGCTCGGATGGAGCGGTTTGAGAGCTATGAGTCCTCACTCATCGCTCATGTGAACAAGACGGCGCAAGAGGCGGCTCGTGCCTTCGTCAGAACCGAGGCGCAGAGCGCTGCTCTGACGCAGGTGTCGTATACGCCACGTCCAGAGTCCTCGAAAGCTGTGGAAGTTAGTGTCTCTACGTTTGATGGGAAGGAAGCGGACAGCTTGGTCTTTTGGATCAGGGAGATCGAGATCGCGCTGAGCCCAGGCCAGATTTACGACGCGAGGTCCCAAGTGGCCTTTTCCCTTTCGAACCTGGGAGGTCGGGCAAAAGCGTGGGCTATGGCCAAAGAGACAGCCACTCCGGGATACTTTGTCTTGTGGGAGTTCATGGCGCGGGAGATGCGTCACACATTTCTCCTGGCCAATTTGGCGTACCGTCATCGGTCTTCGTTCATGCGGAGCAAGCAAGGCAAGAGGTCCTTGCAGGACTATGTCATGGAGCTTCAGAAGTTGGAGGCTGCCATGGCAGGGCCTCCGTTGTCGAAAGTGGTGAAGGTCACCGTGTTTATGGATGGTGTCCGGGTCGGACCCGTCCGCACGGAGCTCTTTCGTCGTCAAGCGACCACGTTCAATGAAGCGGTACATATCGATTTGTTGGAAGATCACTGCATGCGGTCGGCCCAGGGCCACGTCGGGGCTACGGAGGTCTCGGAGGGTTCTACCCCCATGGATTTATCGTCGGCTGAGAAGACTCGCCCACGTTGGGGTGCGTCAAGGGCTGGTGGCCGCTGTTTTGGGTGCAATGCGGTCGGGCATTACCGCAGAGATTGTCCTAAGAACCCGTGGAAGGTTGTCCACGGCAAGCCAGCTTCAGCGAAGCACTCTCTTAACGCCGTAAGCGTTGTAGAGTCGGGAAACGTCGACTTCCAGTAGGTGTGGGAAGCTCTACTGGGAGGTCAATGGCTTCCAAGACGGTAGGAAATTTACCCCCTCCTCTTCCCGGAGAAGATGTCCGGGGGACAACACTGTTGTGTTTGTCTGTGGCCGCGGTGCGATCAAACTTAGTGGTGGTTACTGCTAGGGTGAAGGGGTACGATGATCCCATGACGGTCTAGATAGACTCAGGCGCGTCATATAACTTCGCGACGAAGGCTAATGTGTTGAAGGATCGGGCGCTGTATACCAAGGCTGTCGAAGACTCCAAGAGTAACAGCAAGGTGTCAGTTTGCTTAGCGACAGGATCGATTGTATCGACTCGCAAGGATTAGATACCTTTGGTAATCAAATTTGATGAGTTTGATTCAGAAGAACCGTTCATCGTCTTGGACATGGATGATCGATACGGTCTTATCCTTGGTATGCCATTGCTTATCAAGCATGAGCCATGGATCGACTAGCGTAGTCGCACCGTGGGTGCTAGTCACAAACCCCTCATGGAACGAGCTTTGGCGGTTCATGTCCCCTCCTTGTCTCGCGATGGATTTGTGCACGAACATCACATCCCACGTTCGGAGCGCCTCTTTGCCGGTTCGGCAGAGGCAATGGGTGAGCAAGGTTGTCGCGGATCGACTGATACCTTGGAAGGCGTTGAGGCTGGGGCAGCCTCCGCCCGAGAAGTCGCAACCGTAGGTGGCGTGCAAATGGAAGTGCTGTGGTCACTTCATCTCAAGGAGCAGGTGTCGTTGGACGACATATGCATGAAGGAGTTGTGTTTCCTCCTTCATCGGAAGTCGCAACCGTGGGTGGTGGTGCAAGTGGTAGTGCTGTGGTCACTATCGCTCAGGGAGTCGCAACCGTAGGTGGCGGTGTAAATGGAAGTGCTGTGGTCACTTCATCTCAAGGAGCAGGTGTCGTTGGACGACATATGCATGAAGGAGTTGTGTTTCCTCCTTCATCGGAAGTCGCAACCGTGGGTGGTGGTGCAAGTGGTAGTGCTGTGGTCACTATCGCTCAGGGAGTCGCAACCGTAGGTGGCGGTGCAAATGGAAGTGCTGTGGTCACTTCATCTCAAGGAGCAGGTGTCGTTGGACGACATATACATGAAGGAGTTGTGTTTCCTCCTTCATCGGAAGACACAACCGTGGGTGGTGGTGCAAGTGGTAGTGCTGTGGTCACTATCACTCAGGGAGTCGCAACCGTAGGTGGCGTGCAAATGGAAGTGCTGTGGTCACTTCATCTCAAGGAGCAGGTGTCGTTGGACGACATATACATGATGAGTTGTGTTTCCTCCTTCATCGGAAGACGCAACCGTGGGTGGTTGTGCAAGTAGGGGTGCTGTGGTGACTCCTTCACAGGATGTCGCAATCGTAGATCGAAGCGGCTTGGATGGAATTGCGGTGGAAACGCTATCCAAGCTCGAAGAGTTGTACGGGCTTGACGAATTGTCCCATCGGGAGTTCCTAGCGGCCCTCAAGAAAGGCGCGTTAGAAGATGTGGTGCTCATAAGTCAGGAAGCGACGTCAGTGGAGCTGAACAGTTCTTCGGTCATGGACCCAGAAGTGTTGGATGATGAGAACAAGTCTCATCGTCAGCAAAGGTATGGCTCGGCCATCTTGAAGAATCCAGCGGATCCGTTTTATCCGCTGCTAAAGGAGTTTGCGGATGTGGTCTCGGAAGATCCTCCGTCAGTGTTGCCCCCGGATCGGGGTGTACGGCATGAGATTGACCTGGAACCGGGTACTAAGTACTGTACTACGCGTCAATGGCCGCTGCCCAAGGAGCAAGTGGACGCAATAGATGCGTTCTTTGCGGCAAAACATGCTGCGGGCACAGTTCGAGAATCGAAGTCGCCACATTCGTCCCCAACGTTCTGTGTGCGGAAACCCAATGGGAAATGGCGCATGGTGCATGCTTCTAACAAGCTGAATGCGGCTACAGTTCCAGCGTCGACTCTAATCCCCCGCAAAGATGTGTTGCAAAACAATATGGCAGGGTATAGCGCGCTCGACATGGTCGACAGCTATTACCAGCTGCTGATGAGGGAATCGGATATTCCCCTTACGGCAGTGAGTACTCCCAGTGGGATGTTGTAGGAATGGTTGGTCATGCCCCAGGGGCTTTCCAACGCGCCAGCCACGTTCAATCGGCTGGTTACCCAACTCTTTCGGCCGATGCGACACTTCGCGCAGACGTATTTTGATGACATCTTTGTCCACAGCAAGTCTGAAGGGGACAAGACGGATGTTAAGGTGCATATTGGGCGCCTTCGGTCAGTGTTGATGTGCACGCGAGAGAATCGTCTCTTTGCGAACATCAACAGGTGCCTCTTTGGGTCGAAAGAGATTCCCTTTTTGGGATGTTTCCCTGGGAAGGATGGAATTCGGGCGGGATCCGGAGAAGGTACGGGTGATTGCACAGTGGCCGACGCCCAAGTTCCAGAAGGATCTAAGCAAGTGGCTGAGACTTGCAAATTATTTGCACAAGCACAGCGAGAATTATGCTGAGATGGCCAGGCCATTGACAAACTTGCTGAAGAATGACGTGATATGGTCATGGTCGGGAGAGGCCCAACAGGCTTTTGAAGCCATCAAGTTGAGCCTACAATCAGCACCAACTTTGGCGTTACCGGACGGGATCTTCCGTTTATTGTGGTGTGTGATGCGTCTGATTTTGCCAGTGGCTGTGCGCTGCTTCAGCTGGATGCCAAGGGCAACGAACGTGTGATTTCGTTCCAGTCGCGGCAGCTTAAGGCCGCCGAGAAGAATTACCCAGTGCATGATAAGGAACTTCTTGCGATGAAGTATGCACTGGTCAATTTTCGGGTTCATCTGCTAGGCAGTCAACCCTTCGTTGTCTACACAGACCATGCCTCGTTGAGGACGGCGACGCAGTCGCCACACTTGTCGCAGCGCATGGCGCGTTGGTTGTCATTTTTTGCGGAATACAACTTCACGGTGGCTTATAAGCCAGGGAAGCAAAATGTGCTAGCTGACGCGTTGTCAAGGCGTCCTGATTATGAGCTGGCACATGTGGTGCACCTTGAATCGACACTGTTTGAGCTCATACGCGGGGCGTATTCTCAAGATCCGGACTTTCAAGGTGTTATTGAGGCGCTGGGCACCTCATCGAACATCGTCAAGCTGACGAAACGCCAGCAGGCACATCTCCATCGGTATAGCCTGTCCGATGGCCTCCTGCTCTACAGTGTGAATCCTGGGGATGAAAAGCGGGTGGTCGTTCCAAAAGACGAAGATTTACGCCACCGGCGAGGCACACGATACGCCTGGCAGTGGTCACTTGGGGCGCGAGAAAACGTATACGTCTGTGGCACGTAAATTTTGGTGGCCCCACATGTACAAATGGGTGCGGTTTTACGTTAAGACTTGTGAGACTTGTCAGCGGGTGAAGCCCCTACCGTCCTCAGCAGCGCCGTTGCAGAGTTTGCCAGTCCCGGAGGACTGTTGGCGCTCAGTGAGCATGGACTTCATCTTTGATCTGCCGGCAGATAGGCATGGCCATACTGGGATTATGGTTTTCGTGTGCCGCCTCAGCAAGATGGTACAATAGTGGCGGTTCGCCGAAGTGTTACGTCTCCGCAGGCGGCCCAACTCTTCATTGATCATGTGTTTCGACATCATGGACTCCCGGAGTCTTTTGTGAGTTATCGGGACTCTCGTTTCGTTTCGACCTTCTGGCAGCATCTCTTTCGGCTGATGGGGAATCGATTGGATATGTCGACAGCGGATCATCCGGAGACGGATGGTCAGACTGAGCGGGTCAACCGTGTTTTGGAAAATGTGCTTCGCAGTGTTTGTGTGGATGAGCCATCTCAGTGAAGCGCTCAACTAGCGCAAGTGGAATTCGAGTTGAATAATACAGTGCACTATTCTACGGGTTTTTCCCCGTTCTATGTGAATGGGTTGCGGCATCCGCGTACTACCTATCGTTGCCGAGGGCTTCTGATTTGGAGGGGGGAGGCTGTCGCCGATGACCTAAGAGGTCTAAGTGGTGTTCGACCATCGGTCAAGCGTAATTTGCTTACGTTTATTGAGACTGGTGAAGCCATTCGGCCGCGCTTAAGGGACGCCATGGCTGACGCTCAGGACCTTCAAAAGGAAAACAGTGACTTTGCCATGGGCGTCGGAACACACAGGTGTTTAAGATTGGCGATTTGGTGTTGCTAAATGCTCGCAATTTATCTATACACGCAGTGTCGGATGTAGGGAGTACAAAGCTTCGTCCGCGCTTCGTGGGTCCGTTCATGGTCATTGGTGTGCATGGTAATGCTTACACTTTGAACTTGCCATCGGCTATGGCAACGCATCCAACGTTCTACGTTGGGATGCTTAAGTCCTACCTTGATCCCTCTGCTGGGGTTGAAACAGACGCCACATGTGGTTCATCATCTGGCGAAGGTCGTCAGTCGATGGCTCCATTGGAGCTCCTCTCGGAACCTGAGGAGCAGGTTGCCCTGGAAGATAAGCAGGATATCCCAAGGGATACGCAGATTGTCCCGAAGTGGGTGCAGGAACCAGGTTTGAGCTTTCCAAGCGTCGCTCAAGGCTCTTCACCCGGTCCACCAGGGTCATCGTCCATTGACGTTGATCATCCAGCGCTTTCTGAATTTTCACAGCCAACGACTCGACTCGCCCGTTCAGTTGTTCCAGGCGATGCCGTTGGCGGTCTTTGAACTCCTCACACTGTCGCAGACGACGATCATCCGAATGGTCATGGTTGTCGAGAACCTGGACGCGGTCCTTCAGCTCAGACAGCTCGTGTCGGCACGTTGCCAAACGATCCTGGCAATGGTTCAAGAAACTCTGAAGGGAGTGTGACTCCCCAGACCGACGAGAAGAACCGTGGCGGTATGATCCGTCCTCCCCAACCCTTGCTGGGTCGCGATGGGGAACGTTACTTCCTTGTGAAAGGATTGTGGGGCACCGCCGGAAGGCTGGTCGCCAGGAGTTCTGGGTAAATTGGCGTGGCTACCCGATGGCCCATAATACATGGGAGCCGGAAGACCGGCTCGTGGAGGACTGCGCGGACCACGTGGGCGCTTATAAGCGTGACCACTCAATTGGTCCGCACTAACCGGGCCTAGTAGGCTTTTGGGCTCTACCGGATGAGTTGTCCTTTCCTTTTGGATCTTTTGCACGACCGCTTTGAGCATTACGCTAGGCGTGGGACTGTCTCGGTCGATATGGCGACAGACATCCCAGCGTCGGTCAGCAACCGCCTTCGCCATGTGAAATCGCAAGCGCCGGAGCGCTAATCAGTCAAGACGATACGGCGAAGTCATGAAGGCGGGTATGGGATACCCCATGGCAGTTAGCCACTGCGCAAGTTCATCTTCGTAAGCTTGACGACAGGCACTGGTGTCTTCGTTGACGACAATGGGACACTCCTCGACTTGCTTGACACCTCTTCCAGGTAAACAAGCTCGTCTCAAGTATTGGGAGTAGTCGTCCAACGACCAAACCTTGACTGCTAGTACCTGATCCTTCGTTCGGGGAACTGAAGGTTCATGGGCCCGTTTGTTTCTCCTCTGGTGGTCCAAGGGACGTGGTTCGAGTGCATGGGCATCAGTCTGGGCAGACTTGCTAGGCCTTGTGAAGGCATCGACATGAATCTCTTCCGTGTGGGACGAACTCGCTTCGCAAACTGGATTTACAGCGAGTGTCTAGCCGACAATGACGCGGGGAGCTTCGTCTCTTGCTTTCGCACATGCCGCTACAGTCTGTGGCGTGGGTGGACTTCCTGGATGAAGAACACGCCGGGCATCAGTGAAATTGAGCGAAGATGGGGGGGGTGTCCGAATCGTAGGCACACTTCAAGCCTTCTGCACATTCTTGCCGCTTGCAGCGTCGAGAAGCAGTCCGTTGGGCTGACGCAGCACGTGGCTTCTCGTTTGGGTCACGCGTTAGCAGTCTACCGCGTGACGCCCTGCGTCGCGCCTTGTCGAGGCGTCTTTTCCCTCGTGCCTGTCGTTGGCCGTGCTTGGTGAGTCGGAGATCGACCCTCTCAATGACGGTGTTGCCTGCTCGCCCTGTGGGCTCTCTCGAAGTGTTATCAGCGCAGAGGATGGCGTGGGATTGGTGGCCCAGTGGGCATCTTCGTCTCCATCATAGTTGTGCTGTGAGGGTGCGCGCCTGTTAGGCAGACCCTGTGGTTTCGCTTCCCTCTTGGGCTCCCTTCCCTGTTAAAGGTGTCTCCCGTTTGGGTGTGGGAGGGTGTAATGGGGTCACATGTGACTGGTGTGTGCACACCATTGGGGGTGTGGGTTAATACACACACACCCATTATGTATCCACGATACTTAACTGAAGATGGATACTCTATGGGGAAGTACGGTACAGCGGGGCACTACCGTAAGTGCAAGCGCTGTGAAAGACTGACGCGTGTTATCGGCTCAAGGTTATATCAGGAGGTTATTAGTAGGATACAAAAGATAGGTATGTTCTTGTTCGTTAGGAATGCTAGAAGATCTCTATAAATATAAATCAGTTTAAAACTAACCACGTCTAGCACACTTGGTCCCCTGGACAACCGTGTACTAGAGCTTAGTTACGGAATCAACTTCCTCTGTGATTGTGCTGTGTGAACCCGTCACAGTTATTCACATTTACTCAGAGTGTTAAGCTCGTCCATAGATGCAATTACCAATCGATTGAGGTGCCAGAACGTACAACCCGAGAATCGGTTCAACGACGTGGGTGCTTCGAGGAACTATGAGCTAGGGTAACGAAGATTAAAGACCATCAGACCCGAGCCGGTTCGAGCCTATCTTTCAAGTGCTCTCAGTGCATCACTGCCCAATGCAGCAGAAATGGCAAAGCGCGTAAAAAGACGCCCGATCGAATCGGTGACCGCAAGCGTGGCCAGCCATCCTAAAGTGCACGAAGCCGAAGCGACATCGCACGTCTGGAACATGTCACCACTCGCGGAAGCAGTCTCTCGTATGGTCGGTCAAGCGACCATCCAAACTAGACGTCCCGATCGCCAAAGCGATGAAGGTGGCGCGGGGAACGCCTCCAACTAAATAGTCTTCGGTTCATGGCCGCTTGCTTACCCCATCGGACTGGGAGCGCGCTACCTCCGAAGCATCAACGCGTGGAGAGGGCGGATGCAGCCAGTCTTGGTAACTGCCCCCAGTAGACCAATTGTGCGGTCCCGTGATCTGACGTATGCGCATACCGAAGTAGTGACGCGTGGTGCGGGATCGCCAACTCCACGTGTCTACTCCCGCTCAACGTTAGGCTGCGCGAGAAGTATGACCATGACAGACCCCTCCTACTCCAGCTCCGGCAAGGGAGGATTCCCGCCGAAGGTGGGTGCCTCAATAAGGGGCTGGATGTGACTTGAGCGTGACTGCGAAAATTTAGGAATGTGTTTTCACATTAATTAATACCTACAGACCACCGTATAGATTGGAAACCGTAACAAAATCCTAGTTGTTCGCCTAAAAAACTGTGTTACGGTTAGGCTATCCATTTTTCTTATTTAATGTATGCCAAAAAGGTTAAGATAAGACCACTTTCAATTGAACTTCAATAGAAACGTTTCTAAGGTAAGTAGGACACTCCGAAATTAAAATGGGCTGCAGTCTTCAGTTGCGAGACGACGGCTCCTGCAACGGCGCGGGTGGAAGCCAACGGCGCGACGGCGAAATCTACAGTGGAAGAAGCTGAATCGGTGGAATCTGCAGCAGTTGTAAGTGCAGCGGCACCGGACGAGGCAGTGTCCGCATAGGCGAGATTGGCTGCGTCGTCGCGTTACAGAGCGGAAGGTACGATGGCGGCGGTATGTCCAAGTGTGCAAGTCGCGGTGGCGGCACTTGGAACGGATTGGAGGAGATCCAGGCGTCTTTGGCTTTGACGGGCTCAATCATTGCACGTGAGGGACACTGAAGCCGTTCGTGGACAATTTCAAGATAGTGGTTGCAGGTGCTGCGAGCAAGCTGCCGCTTTACTCGCTCAAATCCCGGCGGATGGCTCGTCATGGATTCCTGGTGCGACCACCTTGAGAACTCGGTGTCGAGGGTGTTTTCATTCCTGTAGATATCCAATCACCATTATTTTACAAATTCACTGACTTCAATGGGTTGTAGTGTGTCTATGTGGCAGCAGATTGCGTGTGCATATAGGATCCACAGGAATCTTGAGTAGTAGCCGGTGCACATATTGAGGTTCGCACGATCGAGGGCGAGCAGATACTGCTTTTTTGGGAGCACCAGCGTGTATCGCGATATTTTGTGATGGAGCTTCGAAAAGGGCTCAATGGACAGGTTCGTAGGTATTTCGCATCTTTCCTTTGCCATCGTTTCGCTAATTTTCTTTTAATTTGAATTTAACACCCCTTGAAATTCTCTCGCAGACGCCGAGAATTGTTTTACTTGCGCTGTTGGGCCAACTTGTGATGTTTGCGTGATGCGCACCCTCAACTCGTGAGATGACTGTGTGTCCAAAATGTCGGAATCGGTCGATGCTGAATGAATCCAAATGGTGTCAAAGAGGAAACTTGTTCTCATTGAGGTATACAATTGTTCTGTTGTCCTGTATAAAAAAATTAAATGCCAAATACATATTAATATTAAAATACAACTAACATTCAAAAAAACTATAAGCTCGTGCGATAAAAAGCTTAGTACAATAGTTGGGATCTGTTGCCAAATCTGCATAAACAAACCTTCTTTAGGCGCATGAGCAATAGCATTCCAGTGGTCCATGAAAGCTATCCAGCCGTCCTCCCCGGCATTCGAAAAATTCTTCGTCAGCGGGTAATAATATTGATCGCAATATGAAACCGACAGATTATAAAAATTTGCGTGGCCATTTCTCAGTAATAGCCTTAATGAGGCCACCGTCGCAAACTACGAGAAAAATTTAGAGCCTGAGGAAGAATCCTGTTGTTCTCATTAATCATCCTTACGTAGTTGGAAAATGATTCATTGTTCATGAATCCAACTCCAGCAGTAAAATCTGGTTTGTACACGTAAATTCGACCACGTGCAGGAGCGGGAGGCCTTAAGCATTCATCTTGTACGTGCAATCAATAACAACAACCTTGTGATATCAGCGGAAGAATTCCACTGAATGTTGTGGTTGCCAAAATAGATGCCGGACGAGATTTGCTTCGTCCATTCGCGACCGTAGCATTAATATCTTGTTTTTTCAGGTGCCCCAGCAACGCCTCCGTGTGTGTTTTACCGCTCGGGATCTTCAAGTTTTTAGCGATATTATGTACATCACTTTTCCTTGATCAGGACGTTCATCTCCTTGAAATGGTTAGCTATAACCTAGCCAAGGAAATAATGAGCAAATAAATAAGTAAAATAGTTGCTTTAAGAGTAGTATTTACACACTAACCCGTGGAGTATCTCCATCTTTATGCACCTGTATAACCTTGGGGTCGACATCTTCCTCTTCTCTCGTTGCACGACGAGCCACCGTTAGTGCCGAGATCATGGTTCTGTCAATACATCGTATATGGCATTCATTCACAGAAAGCGTCGACCAGGCGGTTTTTCCGGAGCGTATTTGTCATAGGCGATCGCAAGCTCGTACAAGCATCCGACCTTTTTAGTACCACGATCTTGCAATGCCATAGGCCGATCGTGAGATTGCTTGTAGTGCTTTCCCTGCGTACAGCAGAGAAAAACGCGCTTGGTGCCAGCTTTATAGCTGGGAAAGATGCTGGCAGCAAAGCCTTGGCGTACGAAGCAAAGTCTGACGGCCACTACAGCTTCGTTCTGGCTGCCGTAAGGGCCCGGTCAGTATTATTCGTTCACATCTCCATGACAAGGCATCATCGTCTTCGGCAAGAACAATATTATGTACATGAGAAGAAGCTGTTTCATCAGCGGAAGAAGAAGAAAATCTCATATCAATGATCGAAATCATGAAAGGTTGATAGAGACTGAAATAGTTGGCCAGGCGGCTTACAGAAATGCTTTTAAATATTTATTAAGACGAACGGATAGCAGATATAAGTCTAGTTTATCATAGAAAACATTAAGTATTTGTAGTCGCCTATACGGTATTAATACTAGTGGTAGTGAAGCTAATGTTAGCTTAGATGTAGTAAGACGAGCCGCTGCAATCCACTTTATCCTTTTGATTAACGACCGGTGGTGGATGTTTTTACAGAACAATAGAAGAGAGAGCCATTTCCGTCTATTTATCAACAATTTATATATGATACGACTAAATACTTCGTCGATTGAATGACGCGTCGTTTTCTTTAAATATAGGATGATGAGTCACCGGAAGATTTGCAAACTCAGTCAGTCATCCACATCACAGGTCAAAAAATTAGTCCTTTGTCCTCATTATAGGTCGCAAACCATGCTCTTCATACACATTATCGCCCGCGCGATCCTTGTCCAGTCTTAAGCATATGGACGGGAGAACGCATGGTGCAGAGAAAGGAATTTCTATACTCGAGAACCTAGACCCTGTTTACCTTTTACAAGACAAGAGAGCTCGCAAGAAGCATACACACACGCTTCGATTACCGCGATAAAGAGATTGTATATCGGGGGTTGCCTGCGAGGATGACCAGGGGCGTAGAGTGTCCTGAGCGGGATATCAAAAATTTGGGACTGCAACCCGTTTAAAAAATCGGAGTATCCTACTTATCTTTGAAACGTTTCTGTTGAAGTTCAATAGAAAGTGGTCTTTCCTTAACCTTTTTGGCTTTTATGTTATAGGCAAATGGATAGACTAACCGGAACATAGTTTTTAGGCGAACACCTATGTTGTTTTCGGTTCCCCGTATATATGTGGAGGGCCAGAAGGGATTGACGGCCTGACCAAATGTGCAACACAATCACATTCACCGTAATTAGTGACCATCTGTGCTCGGCAGTCGCGCATAAAACGCCTTATTAGACAGAATAAAGCGATTTGTGTAGTGGATACTTCACCCGCTGCCTAATAGCTTTTTACTGGATGTGATTCAGCCCCTCCCGTGTCCCATGTTGTAACCGGGTGCCTCCGTTACATGATAATTTACGTAAGATAAATATCAAGTACGAATATTGCCTTAGGACAAACACGATATTCTCACAATATTATCCTAATAGATAATATTGCCCCGAAGATGTAACACACTGCTCATAGGTTGATATAGGATCAAGATATCAACCAATAAAGCCTAGCCACGACAGAAGCACGCAACGAGTGGCGCGCAGATAGTTATAATACATGTTTGTATTTAGACATAGTTAAATGAAGTCAAATAGGGATTTATTACAAGGATTAACTATACTAAATACAGTTCTACTTTTTACCTTTACTGAGTACTCTTACTCCGTATCGCAATCTTCCTCTGCACGTACGTTTACGTGAGGTAGTCGGAAGCACACGCCCTTGCAATGTCTCTGTGCAAGGTTTATTCAGTTACTTGAATAAGGTGTGCCCCGTTACACCTGGTAGCACTTCGTAGTCCGTTCAACGACCATGCACATGTTGGACGATGAGGGGAATGATTTTTATCCCACGCATGAAAGCTACTCCCATTTAAGTCGAATCGAATGGGACACTGTTGAACGCTTGAGTTCAAAGATAGCAAGAAGCCGTTGGCGCATTGCTGTCCGCCCTGGGCATAAAGTGCAGCACGACACCATCCCAAGTTCATTCAGAATGAACTTGATGCCGAGCGGGAAAAGGTAACCTTGCTTCACCAACAAGGCTCTCAACAGACAGAGCTGTTGAGAGAATATAGTACTAAACAGTTTGAACTGTTGATACAGCAGCAGGTCACTACTACCGGGTCGACGTATACAAGTCGACCCGAGGCTCTAAAGATTGACATCTCAAAGTACAAGGGAGCCGATGAAGACTCCCTATTGAGATGGTTCGTGGAACTAGACGATGCCATAAGGGCTCATCATATCATCGATGAGGAAATGCAGATCGCATAGCTCAATCGAACTTGTCAGGGCATGCAAAGACGTGAGCCTTGGGCCTTAAGTTACACGACCCAATGTCTTTGGGTCGTTGGAAGTCTCAAGTCCCTGTTAAGGCAAACTTTTGAGCCGCCGCGAAAGGAGTTCAGTGCTCGCTCCGAACTCCTGAGAATCAAGCAAGGTAAACGTGACGTACACTCGTACATTTAGTACATACGTCACCTTACCCGTTGCATAACAGTCGACCCACTGAACTACCAAACATTAATTACGTTGTTCAAGCAGGGTTTAACTGATGTTCCTGTTAAAACCTACCTGTTCCGATTGGAGTTCAACACCTAGAAGAGGCAATAAAGGTTGCGCAACAGGAGGACTTCAGCGTGAAACAGGCTCACGCGAATTCGAATTCCTATCGTCCGTCGAGACGACAGGAAAATGGAGGCCCAGCACCAATGGACCTCTGTAACACGAGGAGCGAGAGCTCTCGTGTTAACAACTATAAGAAATTGCAAAAATGCAGTAGATGTCAGAAGACAGGGCATTATGCATATGAATGCAGTGCCCCGAGCGCGGTACCATGTACCGCAGGAAATGGTAACCGCCAAGCGGCCAAGAGAGGTCCAAGGCATGGGTCCGACGTAGTTGTGAAAACACAACAACGTAACGGACAGCCAAAAAATGGTCAGGGTAAGTAGGTGCGGCGCACCCTACTGATGTAGCAACGTCAAATGAGTTTTCAGGCCTCTTGACGAAAGTTGCTCCCAACACTCAGTCATTGTGTGTTGCTGCTTCTGGTAATGAGGTTTCCCTCATTACCTTGAAACTCGAAATGACACAAGGCATGTCGCTTCGAGCTCTAGTCGATTGTAGGGAGTCGAACAACTTTGTACGACGCCAATCGCTAGAAAAAAGAGAGCTCGAATATATTGAGTGAGAGATCCCTCCAACGAGAATGACGGTGCGCCTCGCGACAGGCGCATCCGTAACAGTGATGAAACGTGTAGTGGGTATTACCTTTACACTGAAAGAAGTCCAATATAATGATGACTTCATCATAATAGACTTGAATGACAAATTTGATGTCATCCTTGGACTGCCGTGGCTCAGAAGGTACGAGCCACAAGTCAGCTGGCATCGACGAACAGTCGATATGCCTGTCACTGTTCGTCAGATGGCCATCTGATGAACGCCATGGAGCGCCCACTAACATGTGGGTGTACTACGGGCGAGTGCGATGGCCTCGCGTGTGGTGCAGTCGTTAGTACGACTGCACATGGCCATGAAGTGGCTGATCACCACACGATGAAGCCAGATTTCGGCGACTGCATTGAGATTCAGGTCGCGCCGAAGGCCCACCACCCGAATAAGTCGAGTGGACTGGGGCATGGGTGTCCTCCAAACGGACAACACCCAAATGAAAATGAACCGATTGCCAATGATTGGCAGTACGATGATTTTAGTGCGATTGGAGAATCGCATGCAGAAGTCCTGGCCGCGGTAGCGCCAGAGGATAACAAGGGAGCAAATCCACCCTAGATAGCCAAAGAGGCTAGTGAGAGAATAAGTCTCCACCCAACTGTGGAAATAGGTTACCAGGCGACAATAGAGACATTAAATGTCCTAGTCAATGTCGGATCAAGTATAAGAACTTACCAACTTGATCTGATCGCGCCTCCGAAGACAACTTCGGAGATCACTCAGTTGCCCACGCTTGAACAGAACAGGTTCTTGCGTGATCTGCGTAGTGGCAAAGTCAAGCAGATTTGCGTACTCGTCGCGGAAGATGAGTACATAACCGATATGTGGTCGGCAATGGTATTCGCTGAGAACGAAAGGATTCTCAGCAGATCATCACTGGACAAGAGTGTCCTTGATGAGAAGACTCGGATTGAGCGATACACATTCCAATCGTGGGAATCGCTCAAGCCAAATCCTCTCTACGATGATTTGCCGGAATGCAGGGACGTGTTCCCAGAAACAGTGCCGTGCGAGCTACCCAAGGATAAGGGTACTCGTCACGAGATAGACCTGAAACCAGGATCAAAGTACTGTGTCATGAAGCAATGTCCATTGCCTCGTGAACAAGTACTAGCGATTGACAAATTCTTTGCTTGGCAGCGGGCCATGTGAGGGAATCTACTTCCCCACATAGCTCTCCGACCTTCTGTGTCCGATAGGCCACAGGAGGGTGGCGGATAGTACATGCCTTCAACAAGTTGAATGCTGCCACTGTACCGGCTCAAACGCCTATACCAAGAAAGGATTTCATTATAGACGGTATGCCAAGGAGTACCATCTTTTCATCGATGGATCTGATGGACGGGTTCTATCAGATCCTTAAGCATGAAAAGGTTATTCCTTATACAGCATTGAGCACCCCAAGCGGTATGCTTTGGGAGTGGCTAGTAATGCTACAAGGGCTGAGTAATGCCCCTTCTACGTTCAACAGATGTGTTACGAACCTGTTGAGATCTGTGCGAGAATTCGCACCTAGCTATTTCGATGACGTGTTCGTCCATAGCCGGGCTATGGATGGACAGACGGATTTGGAAGTCCACCGACTCCACGTCGGAAATATTCTTACACTGATGCGTGAGCATAAGTTGTATGCCAATCTCAAGAATTGTATATTTGCTGCTAGTGAAATCCCACACTGGCTGCATCATGGGTAAGCACGGCGTCCGGCCCGATCAGGAAAAGATCAAGGCGATCACTGACTGGTCGGTGCCTACCGACATAAAAGGACTTCGAAAGTTCCTTGGACTAGCGGCGTATTGGCACAAATACTCGCACAATTACGCCAAGATGACTGTTCATCTCTCTCGTTTATTAAAAAAGAACGAGAAGTGGGCATGGAGTGCTGATTGCCAGCGCTCTTTCGAAGGTATCAAGCAAAGATTGATATGCTCGCCAGTTTTGGTGATTGCAGACCAAGACAGACCATTTCATGTGGTCTGCGATGCAAGTGATTTTGCCATCGGATGTGCACTAATGCAGTACGACACAGACGGTGCTGAGCGTGTCGTCAGCTATCATTCACGTCAGCTGCAACCAGCTCAACGTAACTACCCAGTCCATGAAAAGGAACACCTTGCCATGAAGTATGCATTGGAAAAATTCAGGGTCTACCTACTAGGTGATAGACCCTTCATCGTTTACACGGACCATGCGTCCTTACGTACGGCCGTTAACAGTCCACACCTCTCGCAGCAAATAGCGAGGTGGCTGTCGTTCTTCGCGGAGTATACTTTCTCCGTGAAATATAAGCCAGGACGACTGAATGTCGTCGCTGATGCTCTGTCGCGCCGGCCTGATTTCGAACCGGCTGAGCAACCCGACACTGGTACGACCACTGTCGCGGTGTTGACGTCGAGTGTCCCGTCGTCAACCTTATTCGAATACATACGCAAGGCGTACGATCCGGAAATGGTGCGTTTGATATATCATCTCTCGCAACCAACCCTACAATCCCTTAAAAGTTACACCCAGTATATCGATCTTCCACGGATAGATATACAGTCCACAATTGCTTACTGAAATATACAGCCGTTGCCGGTGACATGCCTCGTGTCGTCGTACTGGACCATGGTGACCTGCGACTGCGCATCATGTATGAGTACCACGATGCACCTACTGGTGGGCATCGTGGTCGAGAGAAGATATATCTCACAGTTAGCCGCGACTTTTACTGGCCCCGCCAGTATCAGTTCGTGCGTAAGTACGTTCTGGCCTGCGAGGTCTATCAACGGGTGTAGTCTAGTCCATCCTTTCGTTCCCCGTTGCTTCCTCTGCCTGTTGCGACAGAGTGCTAGGAATCCATTTCAATGGACATTGTCTTTGGATTCCTCGCTGACCCACACAGAATACAAGTATTCCTCTGTTCGTTGACAGATTCAGCAAGATGGTGCATCTGGTTGCTGTAAAGTAATCAATCAAAATGCATAGGTTTCTGATCGTGTCTTTATCGACACGATCTTTCGTCTTCATGGGTTGCCTCGTGAACTCATCTCTGATCGAGACCGACGGTTCACTGCGGAATTCTGGCGATCCGTGTTCAAAACACTCGGAACGCGCCTTCAGATGTCTACCTCTGACCACCCTGAAACAGATGGTCAGACAGAACGCGCCAACCGCGTTCTTGAGGAAATCCTTCGGGGTTATGTCCATTCTTTTACGAATTGGAACGAATTCTTGCCAATGGTGGAATTCGCCATCAACAACTCGGTGCATGCATCGACGACGCATACACCGTTCTTCGAGAATGGCTTGCGCCACCCACGCCTACCCACCTTCTTAGCGTGTAACTCTAGTTTGAGGGGGGGAGGGAATCATTCGAGCGAACGCCAACTCGGCTCTCACTCATCACGTACTGACCACGAGGTCACTACGTATGCCGCCGATGTCGATCACATCGACTTCGGTGAAGAAGAGGAATGTAAGAGTGAGGATGCTCTTACTACCCAGGTCACTGATCTTGTCACAGTGCGGTCCAAGCGCACTACAGCCAAAGACAGCGAGTCAGCAGATGAATTCATACTGGCTCGCGAAACGGTCGACCATTTCGTGCAAGATTCCATTGCAGAAGCAGTGGACCGACAAAAGAAAATTGCAGACAATTACTGAAGGTGAACTAGTCCTACTATCTACGGTAAGTTTACCTCGACATAAAGTGACTAACGTGGATAGTAACAAGTTACTACCCAAGTTCATCGGTCCATTTCGTGCGCTGCGCCGCATAGGCAACGCATACACGATTGAACTGCCACGTAAGATGCGCACGCATCCTACATTCTTCGTCGGTCGCCTTAGGCCTTATCACCAGTACGGGACTTCTTCCGGTAAAGAAATCCCTTGCGCTCAAGCATCTCCAAGATATACTTGTTCTCGCGGTGCTGACTATCAGCCCGAGTCTAAAGTTTGGTTATCTCCCTGCGAAGCCGAGAGATATCCTGACGAGCTTCCACTATCCCTTCGCGAAGAGAACGCTGTGTCCGCTCGTTTTCAAGCTGAGCAAACGCAAAATCACATCGATCTCTTTCCCGTTCCGAGTAGAGACGCGTCACATTGTCGACCAGACCCAAACGTCTGCTCCTCTCGTGCTCG
>JH598611.1:89631-128811 GCA_000173235.2 Hyaloperonospora arabidopsidis Emoy2 | reverse complement strand
TTTTAGCCACAAATATGCGAAAGTAGATGGATTTATGATCCACAAAATTGACCAGGTACCGGGTTTTCTTGCGATTTATGGGAGTAATTGGTCCTTTCAGGTCGCTGCAAATTACGCCAACCAATCAATCGGTGCATTTCCCCCGTTATCATTACGTGGCTGAGCATTCTTCGCTCGTCTTCCTCCCTCACAAGTCAAACAGTTCTCCCTGATACTATCCGTGAGCTCGATAACATTGCTAGGATCCGCAGCCATCCTCTCAACGTCGGCGTAGTTGAGGTGGCCAAAGCGTCGATAAAAGTGCCCTAGGCTCCCCTTCAAAACCTTTTTCTCTTGTGATGCCAACGCCTGAATTGTATTCAATACAATGTCTCGCACTCCTTTCTCTTCCTTTCCGGGCGTGACGAGATCCACAACCAGAACATTGTTCGTTACCTGCACGTTCATGACCACACTGCCATCTTTTACGATGGCATATCCCTTGCTTGTGTCACTTAGCTTACACCCTTGTAGCATTAATGTTCCCAGCAATATCAGGTTAATGCAGAGCGTTGGCGCATAACACGTGTTCTTCAGCTCGACCCAATATGTCTCGTCATCAACATTCACTCTGAACCTCGCCTAGTCACACGCAGCGTGCTCTTGTCCGGCAGGACTACCCCATCTTACTAATCGCATTCTTCCCGCTTGTATAGCATGCTCGCATATCGTACTAGGTGCATGCTTGCTCCCATCTCGTACTAGGTGCATGCTTGCTCCCGATTCCTGTATCCAGTCTTGGTCTGTTAGGTCTCCAGCAACCAGCCCCGCCAGCGCCCACCGTGGGTTCTCACCTCTGTATTCCTTATTTGAACAGTTATGCGCAATGTGCCCACTGTGCTGCAGATCATGAAGGTTCTCGTCTCGGTATACCGTCCGTTGGTGGCTGCGGCGACTCTGACCGGCTTCACTGATCTTCGTTCGTTGTCCTCGTACGTTTGCGCCCATTGCATTATTTCAAGCCCGTGGACCACATAATCTGTTCTCTTCTTGTCATATTGGCTTGCCAACACAGGTCTCAACTCAGGGCTCGCTTTCAACACCAGGATTTTAGGTATCAACGACGACGATGCTCCTGTCGCGCTTCGCACCGCCATAAGGTACAGGTATTGCGAGTACCATGTCTCTCCACTGCTCTTCTTCGTCCTAAACAACTCCTACACTTGCGCACTTGTAAAGCTTCTGGAGAACGCTGACTCCATCTCCTCAAGCGCGTAGCTAAGTGTTGACTCGATCTCCCACCACTCATCTCAAAGTCCATTAAAGAACTCTTTCTGCCTCCCCACGAAGGCATCCTCCCAGTTTGCTTATCTTGAATTTTCTGCCCGTCAATATCCACAAGCATGCTGCGCCATTTCGATCTCTTCTCGGACGCCCCGTGCCCAATGCTTGAATCCAGCTCCCAAACCTTTGTGTAGTTTCTTTCCGGTGAACACTCTCATGTTGATCTTAGCATCCTTTGCAGGTGGGATCCTTGTCCCTCCTTCGCTTCCCAATACCTTAGTTTCGTCTCGAACAGCGCTTGCCCGCGGGACTTCATATGCTAGGGTTGAGTTTGCTGCTCTTAAACTTTGTGGCTCCTCTTTTACTGTTAGCCTTACAGCCGCTTCCGACCTGCCGCGCGCATAGCCACGCTCCCCCGCTTCTCGCACTCTTTGTTCGATCTGCTAGGATGATATTTCCGCTTGTCACCACGCCTCTCCAGCCTCTGCCTGAGCTTGCTGTACTCGGCGGTCTCCTCATTTAATGCTACTTCTCGTTGGCGTTGTGTTTCTTCGACTCTCCTGGCTTCTTCGTCCAACCCTTGTTCTCGGTGGTGTTGGGCTTATCTCTCTTCAAGCACTTCCTGCTTGTGTCTTGCGAGGCTCTGCTCCTTATCTCTCACGGCTTGTAGTTGCTCCTCCTGCCGTCTGACGAGTTGCTCTCGTTCAGACAGCAGTCTTGCCTGCAGATCCGCGACTTCCTGCACCTCCGCGTAGACTCTCAATACCTCGCATTACTGGATTTGCAGCTGAGCTTCCCCCTGCAGCTGCCCATGTGCCCTCGCATACGCCGCGTGGTGTTAAGCCTGCTGTTGATCGTGAACGTCTGCTGCCGCCGCAGTGCCTCTGGCGCAGCCGCATAATCTTTGTATTGCTGCTGCTGTTCCTGTCTCAGCGCACGTCTTTGAGTCCGTACGCTTGCGTCGTGGACTCGTGACTCGTTCCCCAAGATGTCCCCTAAGTCATCGACATCCATGGGTCTTGCTGACACCTCCCTTACCTCTTGTGTAACGGCCTCAATTAGCCTCAGGTGCTCTCCTCGGGCCGTCATCTCTTCCGTTTCAAAGGTGTGCCAGTTCGGGTCGGGTAAGGTGAGTCTCTGCACCTCCAGTTCTTCCACCCTGGCCATCAGTGCAGCTTGCTGCCCCATCATGATGACCAACTCCGGCCGAAGTCCCTCCCCACTGTTGCTGCTCGAGCTTTCAGAAGCCGACCGAACGGCTCCTCGCCGTCTTGGCATCGAAGCATCCATTTCTCGTTGGATGGCGTCTCCATGCGCTCCAATCCCCCCGGTCCATTGGGCTCATACCCTGTTGACAAAGGACCTGAAGTAAGAGGGGGATTGCGCTGTAGATATTATTTTTCTTACAAGATTTATTATCTTGTTAGATCCTACACGTACCTAATCAGGTACGCAGATGTCTCCACATCAAATCAGATATCTTCTGTACATGTGGGTCGTGTATCATCCTAGCTCGCTTTCCAACAGCAATATACAGCATATCGCGTCCTCCAACAATACACGGTACGGAACTTACTTGATTTGGTGCTTGTCGAAAGATCTTCTTGGCTCTAATATCGTTCATAAGCTAACTTGGAATCTTCGAGTACTCCAACAACTGTATAGGAGACGTCAATTTCTTGCCATGAACCTGAATGCGTCTCATCTTACAAAAAGTTGATCCCACGGGATTTGCAGGGGTGTTAGTTTGCAGCACATTCGAAAGTGGTGACTGGCTGACCGCAATTCTTGTACTTACGATGCTATGCTCTGCGCGTCGTATCTCGCCAGCGACGATGTACTGCACCAAGAGGCCTACCACCACTCTTTATCCGCCCCCGAATCGCGCACGGTATTGGGTAGCACCGGGAAATATACGACTAAATTTCTCCTTCGGTATCCCGCTGCATTATTTGTTATCTGCCCACACTTTCTCCTAGATTTGACCGGTATACCGCAGTATGTATCTGTATAGGATTTAATGGCTGCACCAGCCACCATTCCTTGTAGAAAAATCTGCAGAGCGCGCTAGGCATCGAGCAGAGAAGAAATTTCAGCAAGGGTAGCTCATCACAGGCGCCAACAAGTCTGCAAAAAACATTGATATAATTTGATACTTTTATGCAATAGTACACTGTAAACTACACACGTGCATATTTTGACGAAGCATGACGTTCCTATTGTCATCGACGTTATATTTAAATAGACATTTTTATTCGCGGAATGCTGCGCGCAGGCCAGCTTCCGAAATCTTGCCCTTGCTTCAATAAAAATACTAATGAATCGCATGTCGACCATCGCCCTCTCCATCAAACGCTATCATAAAAGCGCTTTTGAAACGACCACCAATCGATTATCTGATGCACCGGTTTGAGGAAGCATGCAAGCTTTCCTCGCGAAATGTTATGACATGACTATGACTATAATACTGCTTGTCGCGGAGAAAAGGACATGTATTCCTCTTTCCAACACATCCAGGTTCCTTAACATACAGGACGAACTCCGAATGTAATATACCCTAGATTTCGCGCACCTGTTGCCGACTATCGTTGTAGGTATCGATGCGATTTTGTGACACCGAAAGGTTTGAGGCTTGGATAAAGGTCTCCCAAGCATTTACGATGGCAAAGGACTTCTTGTGTTTGACAAGAACGTTTGTTGATTTGTACCAGCATCGAGTACTCTACTCAAGGTGAGATCAATCATGTCAATCGCGCGTATCACTATCATCTCTTGATCTATTACAAATAATACCAGTAACGACACCTATTTCCGGAATTTCCGGTGTAACTTCTGTATCGATCAAGCATAGTTTGCTTCTATTCTAGATGCATCAAGCAATTCGGCAGAGTGAATCATTTACTGGTTCTGGTGGCGTCGACGATGCTCGTCTTATATGTAAAATCAAAAAGCCAGATCATTTCGGCAGCATGTGTGGAGAAATGTTCCTTGACCGATAGAGGAACATCGAAAAGAAGTGTCAGTTTTTGTCCCGCTTCGTCGCGTACAGTGTATTATTTTATGAGAAGCAACGATATCCCAAATCGATCGAAGAGGCGTTCTACCTTGTATCTTTTCAGCACGATTTTAGCGTTACAGGTGCTGTAAACATTCCGAGCGGTAACACATTTGCTGATCTAGTTGCGGAGAGAAGCAACGACAATACCAAGTTTGACACCAGCACCGCTCATTCTCGAGCCTCTTATTCAAAATCTCTACCTACTATGACAGCCTTAAAACAACAACCTGTGCTTCGTCTGGCCCTTATATAATTAGTTGGCCTTGATACTTTTTATCGACAGCAGCGACTGGCTCGAGCCTATTTCTGAGAAATCCATACAGTCATAATCTTGACGGCACCGACTGTCATGTTTCCAACCCCTTTGTTAAGCTTGATAGTTATTATCTTCAACTGCTACAATTTTGGTAATAGATAACTAGCTTGCTTTCGTAAGCAATTTATAAATGCGGTAGCAAAGCCATATGGAAACGGATGAATATTTTTGTACGTTGATATGGTGTTGGAAAAAGTAAAAATATCTTGTATGCAAAACGTATAGATCGAATATTAGCAATGGGATTGGCGGTTATAGTGTTTGTGATAAAACGCCTTATTTTGACCGATTAGAAACCTAAAAAATCAATTTATTAATGCAATTTATATAGGGTGGTGGGTGGCTAACCGAAAACTTGGTGGTGGATTAACAGTTCCCATCATTTATTAAAGGGTACGCCGAGCGACCTCATTTTATAGTCGACGATTTAAACTGGCAGGATCATCCTCCTCTTTTCTAATATTTGTCTTTGTAATTTGAGAAGCTACTAGTTGATGTATGTTGATTTTTGTCTCTGCAAATGTCAACATTCATCGACGAGTAGCTCTAAATGTCTCAAGTTGAGTCGCTCGAGAAAAAAATACCGAGCGATATATACCTCCAAATATCAATTACTCGTTTCGCTTACCATGCGCGGAAAGTTCTATGGGACCAAGATAAAAGGAGGGAGGCCTTCTCTCCACCGCGTGCACCACGTTGGACAGCGCAGCTTGAAATACGAAAGGAACCAATAGGCGCATGACCTCCCAAGACGTCAGGAACGTCGTCTAAGAACGACCAACCTGCATCACGAACAATTTTCTGCTGTCACAAACGACGGTTGGTGAAATCGATAGTGTGTCGTGCTATGCACACCGAATATCAGTGAATCTGATAGGCATATTGTTTTATCCAATACTCTAGCGGAAATAATACACTGTATCGACTATGGTTAGATAGGACCTATTGTAAAGGGTATTATAAGTACGTATCAGTTTCTGATGTATTAACATCAGAACGACATATATTAGAATTACTCGATTAGTTAGCAGCGTTTTAAGGGTCAAATACGCAGATGAGGTATATTGTCGCTATAAATTAGAAAATAAACTCAGTTCCCCGTTTGAACAATAGCTGACACGAGCCTTGCTAAGTTGTATTTTATTCTAATAGTTAAGAGCCTTCTCTAAGGGGTATAATCTATTTCGTTAGCCCCTTAAACCAGGACTAGCATTGTGGTAAATCAGATCGAGATCAGGAGGATAAAATATCGGCTCCCAGCTAAGTACGAAGCGGTATCTCATCCATCGGCACCGTCCCAGACCGTGGAAAAGAAGATGAAGGTAGATAGGTACGAATCAGACCACGGTCAAGGGGACCGCGATCAAGGGACCGCGATCAGGGGACCAGGGTTACGTACTACGCTCCGGCGTGGGCCACCCGATATGGAAGAATTGCAAATCCACTCGGCAGGGAGGCGACATGTGGCAGCATATCCTAGTCTACGGGCTAGGCATAGTCATAGTTTTAGTCTTTAGTTGGTTAACAGTAAACATAGTTCACTTGGCTTCTAAAAACATACGTGTAGTTCTTCTTACGGGAAGGATATTTGTCCTCCCGACGTCATAGATCCTCAACATTACTATCTGGAAGATCACTCCTGGAGCTATTTGGCCAGGGGTGCAAGGACTCTCAAAACCCCTCAACTGCGATCGGGCGCAGGTAGCCTTACTAGTTGAAGTAAAGACCACGAGATGGCTCCAGTGGTCAGAAATTCGCGACTCAAGTACTCCATTTTTGGCACAAGGCGATCAAGGCTGATTGCGGCGACTCTGGGAGAGCGTTAACCAAGAACACGCGATCTGGTGTGTAATTTTCGCCCGATAGACACCAATCTCTACGACGGTCAAGTTCAGCATCGAATCAATTCCATCTAGAAGAGTGCAGCCCGCCCTACCGACGGTACATAAGGTGAGGAAGGAGAAAGTGCAAGCGGAATCGGAGCACCCCCTCCGTGAGTCGGCTGTCAGGGCTCCAGTGGAGAGTTGGGATCGCCTCATAAATGAGCGAATCCCACTCCACCATAGAATCTTCACAAGCTCATTTAAATACTTCAACTCGAATCCAATAAAATATGTAAGTACTCAGGACTATCTGATTTTATAATCATTCAGTTAATAACACAAAGATACTAGTCGAATCTATAATCCTTCCTCTGACTAGGGATTTGGGATAGCTCCACTAGACTTGGTAGTACTTGTAGTAAATCTACACCTGAGTCTTTCAAAATAATCATCATCTGTAAGGGTGAAAGCGAGGACTAGCCTCTACGAGGCTCAACGACTAGCGATTATGAAACTTAGAGCATTATTCGGGGGCATGCCAGTGAATATTATCACTACGTAAGCACCGGACATACTACATTCAACTCTTGATGCCTTCCTGAAATCTAAGTCCACGTTTATTAGGCAGATCCATGACCATTTGGCATCTACTATACCTACTCGATATCTCCCAATACTAAACGAAGTGCCAAAGGGTCACCATCTTATCTTGAGCGTTAATATTTTAGAGGAAAAGAAATGAAGAACTACTTCAATGGATTAGAGAAGTGAAAATGGCCATGAACTCGATCATCACATGATTGGAGCAACCGCAAGTTGGCCTGGACATTTCGAAACTGATTGTCCAAGGCAGGAAGCAAGCCCTTACGTCAACCAAGCCTTTTGAGGAGGATTTGTCACATGGAATCTGCTTTGACATCAATTATTTCGGACACTTTGTCCCGCCTAAATTAGACATATTGCGTGAGCTCTCGCCTTTTGGCTGCCCGTCAAGACAAGAAAAATTGTCAGACTATGTCAAAGAGTTGAGATTACTATCTATACCATGCATCTTGTTCCTTTACCGAAAATCACCTGGGTAACCATCTTTATGGAGGGTATTTGCACAGGGGTAAATGAGTCTATCCAGGCAAAAAAATCGTAGTGCGATCACTGTTCACTTTGCTACAGGAGCCCAAGTCACGATTTTCAAAGTTCCTATAAATTGAGGCGTAAAAATTGTCCGACTTTGACAGCATCATACGCTCGTTATCCTTGATTTGGACTCGAAATATGATCTAATCCTGGCTGAGGCCTGGCTTGAAGGCCATGGGACATGTGTGCATTGAAGGTACAAGACCTCAGGCACCACGCGCAATTTTTCTAGCGGAGCTGTGGAGAGTCATGAACTCACGTCTGGTAGGAATCAAAAGCATTATTAGCGCGAGCCACTTTCTGAGTCTGTCAGTGTGCTGGAAAGTGGAATTTCAAAACTTGTTGATCTAACTGATGTCAAAGACACGAGTATCGATCCAAGCTCGTTATTGTTAGTTAAACGGCACGTACTCAATGAGTGATATTCTTTGTGACGACGAATCATGAATTCTGCAAGCATTGATGATCAATCGTCAAGTCATAAACCCATCCGATGATCGTGGAGTGGCACGTATGTACCCACTGAGTGACCTTGGCTGTGATAGCGATGTACTGAATTTCAGTCGTGACATTGTTGGTGAGACACCAAGGCATCTAGAGCTAGGCTCAACGGAATCGGCAGGATTCCACGAATATTGAGTTCGAAGTAAGTGACTCGCTATCGGATGTAGGTTATTACAGCTATTCTCGTTTAGAGCAAGCTAAGGCTGATGGAGATATCAACCTTGGAGACACGGACATCTTGACCTCTCCGAGGTTTTCAGATTCGATCCAAGTTGCTATGGTGATCCGAAAAGTGCCTGCTATGTCACAGGGTGATAATGAAGATCAGATGTGTACACTCGTCAGTGGAGTGACTGGTATCTCTGATGTAGAGGTTGTCATTGAGGCTATAACATCGTTGATTGCTCTATTAGAACTTGACGAAAAGTCGCTAAATGTTTTCAGTCATTCGTCAAAGATTGTTGACCTTTCAGAGGTGGAGCTTAATCCACCTGATACCACACTAAACTTATTTTCTCTTATAAATGAAGCTGTATTTGAATACATAAAGACGGCACTTAATACACGTAGTAGATCGTCAATATTATAGGATCCTCACGACCCTTTTTATCGTTTCGTCAAGAATTTCTAGAACGTGGTGTGTCATAATCCACCATCGTTCTTATGTCTAGATATAGGTTTACGTCATGAAATTGACTTGGTTCCTGGAACTAAATATTGTGATGCACAACAGTGTAACTTAATAAATTGATAGTGTGATGCCATTGAAGACTTCTTCCATGCAAGAAAACGAGGCACGTATGGTACGTGAGAGTAAATCTTCGCACTCCGGTAAGTGGTGTATTGTACATGCTTATAACAAACAAGATTAATGAGGCCACTATTCTGTCACAGACACCCATCCCTCGAAAGGATGTTCGCTAAAACGATATGGTTGGTAGTACCATGTACAGTGCACTCAACTTAGTCGATGCGTGATATCAATTGCTCATGCTAGGGAGTAATATCCCGCTAACAGCAGCAAGTATTCCGAGCAGTATACTCTGGGAGAGGCTGATTATGCCCCAAGGGCTATACAATGCTACGGATATATTTAATCGTCTGGTGACGCAACCTTTTCGTCCCCAAAAGGGGTTATGCACAGACGATAACCCCGATGCGGGCAAAAAAGTTGCGACACTGATGACGCTTTGTCCATAGTCGTGCAGAACAGTTACAGTCGGATGTGAACAATAGATCGAGCATTTATGAGCAGTAATTGAGTGAATGCATCCAAATAAATTGTATGCCAACATTTCTAATTGCATTTTCGGTGCGGAGGAGGTTTCTTTTTGTAGGCTACTCTCCGTCCGTGCGTGTCTGTAACTAACTTTAGATGTACCTTACACTTCGTACCAAGTGGGATGTAGCCTGTTCCCTGCTCAAATGTAAATATGCAATATAAGTGCAGCTCCATGACTAAGTCACCAGTTGCTATTGCGTAGAATGTGTTAGCCACATACGAACCAACAACCGAATGTGGTTCGCTCAAAATCAACCAAGAGAGGACAGAGGGCTATCAAACAATTGCTCGACACTTAGAAGCAGCGAAATTATCGCACCTCCGGTAAACAGTTTATGTGAAGAAATTTTCATCTGAAGTTTTTGGCAAACTGAATTCGATAGAACTTACTGTCACGTTTTTCTCTCGGTAGCAGAAGATGCTCCCGCAATTTCATATCTTTCAGTTGCAACGGCGTTGCCGGGCAGGACCACCCTCATCTTATTTCCGTCAGATTCGACTCTTCAAACCTTAATGCTATCAACGAGTATAACAACACACAGCAATCAACAACTACTATTATGTTTCAGGACTGACTAGGTAGACACCCCCTATATAAAAAGTACAATAAATTATCTCACGCTGCCGGTGCCCTCGCTGAAAATTAATAGGTTCTTTCACTCCTGATGAACATTGCGGTATCCCGTATAAGCCGCAGAGCCAGCGCCAGCGCGTTCGGTGTGCGTAATAGTGTTCAACACTATTACATTGTTGTAGCAGCTCCGTTTTAATCAACGTGGACAAGATAGTATTGTCGTTCGTGTCGTCGCATACCTGACTGCTGCGTCGGCGGCTTTACAAACGCCAGATCTCGGTGTGGTAAATTAAAATAAAGCTTTACACTGATGCAGATATCTAACTACTTCACCATATATTTTTTTCTTACACTAATACCGATGAATATATATTGGCGGTGTGTTATGTTACGTTGCTTCAGCGTCTCCAGATACGGAGCAGAGAGAAGATATTTGACGATACACGATTCTACCGGCAGCCTCTATAGACCGTGTATGTAGGCGGTGGTACAAGCGTCTGCGCAGTGTGTATCGAGATATTTATAAAACATGGTTCAAATCGTAAGAATACAGATTCAGTATGCTCTAAATCCTCAACAAAAGTTCAGGGTGCGAATCGTTGATTTATCGGTACTCCATCATGATCTACCTTTTGCTCTTATAAATTAATTTTTAGGGTCATGCATTTAGCCATGTGCGTTTCTGGGATACAACTGAAACAAGAGATCAGGGAGAAGGCTATGCCAAATAAGGGCAAGATCACAACAACTTTACACTAGAACGTGAGGTGCGGTGGAGTGAGGAGAGGAGTGGAGTGGAGGGGGGTCTTACATTCTGTGTTGCACTACATTGGCTCCCTTTTATATTATCCGACCTAGGGGGCACCTGTATTGTAAGATAATTGTTGTATTTTTCTCCAAGGGTGTCCACGTTGTAAGTAGGGGGTGTCTACGTACTCAGTCCCTATATTTATACACACAGCGTACTACCCATTGGAAAAGGGGACAGGTTACATCGCTTAGTACGACGTAAGGCACACCTAGCGTTATTTACAGACACATAGACAGATAGAAAGACAGAAGGAGGGCTTGAAAACTTTGGTATTCATTTTGCGCACAGTCACATAAGCTTCACCCTTCGGGCTCACAATAATTATTTCATTCGACTCGCTTATAGTAGCAGATACATCCCAGTTCCTGAGATATCCCAGTAGCTAAGCACCATTAGTAAAGGAGACCCCCGAGGAGCTAAGACCCCGTTAGTTGCTGAGGCATCCATGTGTATTTTTGAGAGCCGTCTCTAGAAAGAATGTATCGACTTCAGTCACCCTATGCCAAGTTGCGAGTCGTGAACCAGGTATCTGCAAGCCTCAACGGGGTCAAGAGTCTACAATAGGGGCTGGTTTTACACCAGGTCATATCCGCGATTACCCTGACGAGACCCGCACCACCACCACCACCATCAGCATCCTTCTCGCTTACGAGCTAATCAAGTCAGCAAATGTTAGGAGTCTGGCAAGGACACAGCAGATCCACTATTACGTAGGTCACCACAGTAAAGAAAAATCTGGTTGTAGTCACTGCGCCAACATCACCTTCTCGCACTAAAAAATGGTCATCCGCTCAAATAGTCGCTGTTGTGCGTGCATTGTGAGCCTAGTAGTACCTAGCAGATGAAACCAAGAATATAAGACTCGCTTAGAACACCTGAGCGGTAGTGCGTGCTGCTATGCTCGAATCTCCTGTCCAGACAAGAATGTATCCGCAGCCCCCAGCGGTCCAACTGTAACTGAGGCAGCGACAAAACTACGAGTTGCAGCTTACCGTAGCATAGGATCATTGTAGGGAATGATTATCGGGTGCTGAGACTGACGTGTTCACGTTATTCCTGGAACGTAGTTGGGGCCGCGTAGCTTTATTCGCAACAGCACTACAGAACTTACCGAGGAGAGCGAGCTCGTTACTTAAAATAGTTCGAACGGCCTTGTTTCGCGTGCCAGGGTCGAGATTGAAAGACGAACGAGTTACCATGACCGCAGGTGTTGCTTTCTACTGCGGCTGTTATCAAGAAACTTGTGCGGTTCACGAGGTGTGCAGATGCTTCGAACGCATAAGATACCACGATTGTATGACACAGATGCCAACATGGAAATAGCTCGTCGCACCGTGAAGCATGTAGTTGAGTGTGAATGTCTGCGATGGTATTGAAGTGTCTCGACAGGTGTGGCTTCTCTTTGGGTCAATCTTCCTGTCGCGTCCTGTCTCGTCCCGGAAAAATTTATTAACTCTTCTTCGCCGCCTCGCATTCCCTCACTTTCAAATTGATTAAGCGACACCAAGAAGCTAAGCAAATTGAGCACCCTGCCGCGCTTATCGCTAGAGAATAGTTGCCGGACAGCCCAAAAGCTGGCTGGGTCAGTGATGCAGTTGATGAAAAACATGGCTGCGACTGGATTGGGGGCAGACGTGCCTTCGCTTACAGTCTCAGTACATACACCAGAGCTTGCTGAAAGCCCCGGGAATGATGACGACGAAGATGAAGTCAAGCGCGACTACATGGCGGACGATGAAGACGAAAGTGAAGTCGATTGCGGCTCCACTTGGTCCACCGTAAAAGCGCTTACAGGTGGCAGTGAATCTTGCGAGAAGTATAGCACACTAGTGGAAATGTCCTGCACAGGTAACGAACCAGAGTTTGTGGAGCAAAAGCTGGATGCCAGTATCCCGACCCAATCCGTCAATTCGGACACATCGGCTACTGAGTTGTACAAGGCAGATGTCGTAAGCTGTAATAACTCGTCAAGACGACTGTGTCTTGAATGGCACTCGTGTGGCGACATTGGAGAAGCGTACGGATTATCTGACTATTCGCATCAGGACGAAACAGTCCTGACAGCTGCAGTTACCACATCGGCGGCTATAATTGATTGTACGACTGCATTGACACGGGAATCTGCGGCTACTCAGTCTACTAGTGATTTTGGTGAGAGTACCAGCAGCTGTATATCGTCGGATGGCAGCCAAACATCTAGTCGCGAGGAGGAGCTGGGATTGACGGAGTTCACACAACGCCCAAGAGGTAGCAGCTCTCATTGTGAAGAAATGAATGGTGTCGCAAACGAAGAGTTGACGGCCGTGGCAAAAGATGAGCAGCCTGAGAAGAAAGATGTACTCATCCATACAGGAAACTCCACGGAGGATGAGCTAGAAGATGATCAATCCGTCGAGATTTCGTCGGGTGAGGGCAATGTACGTGAATATGAGAACCTTGGAAATAGGGCACAAAGTGACGGTCGAGA
Source organism: Hyaloperonospora arabidopsidis Emoy2 (assembly GCA_000173235.2). Lineage (NCBI taxonomy): Eukaryota > Oomycota > Peronosporomycetes > Peronosporales > Peronosporaceae > Hyaloperonospora > Hyaloperonospora arabidopsidis. Next base: position 115,579 of record JH598611.1, on the reverse strand, counting down.
GCTGCCACAGGAATCTCGAATGGTACGGGCAGCTCTGCGGGTTCCTACAGAACGTTTAGTTGGGAGCGAGGCCAAGTCCGAGTCTTCGGAGACCACCAAAGCTGCGGTTACTTCGAAGCGGAAACAAAGCCCTGAATTGCAAGGTGATTTTGCCAAGAGCGATAATTGTGACGAACATCTTTCTTCTGCTTCTATATCAACTCCAGCCCATTCACCTGAACGGTCAACATACGCAATTAAGAAGAAGATGAAGAAATCTTCGTCTCAGCCAGAATCTACGCGATCGGAATGTCTGCGCCGGTCACCCCGAGTAAAGACAAAGCCGCCGGAGTTTATGCGCTCGGAAAGAAAACATATTGCAAACCTTGCCGTGTTGACGCACTTCGACCGCCAACATGGCAACAGCGCTTCATCCCCAGCCGCTTTAGATGTGGTTTGTAAGTCTAGTGGAGCTCAGGTTACGGCATCGAGAGGTGACGCTGCAATACATCTTAAGAAGTGTCGATCCTTTGGACGAAAGGTATCGCAACTCGATGAAGCCGATGATGTCGAAGACAAGGCACCAGCGTCGCCATCGGTAACCTCAGCGGTGCAGGCCGTTAAAACGGAGTCTGGTTGTGATGAGCTAGGTGTGGCTTCCGCACTAGTAGATCTAATGGGAACGAAGGCGTTGGTAGCAAAGCTGAAACAATCGTTCCAGAGTGCTACATTTTCAGGACATGCGCCGATTTCTCGTTTCCAGAACTTAATTGGAGACGACGTCACTGGATTGCGGCACCTAAATGTGTTCCGATTGCTGGACGCTGTAAACCAGTTGGATGGCCCTATATTGCAACTGCATCTAAGATGGCAGGGTGTTCGGCGTACTACTGGACAGGACCAAGTGGACCCCATATCAAAAGCAAAAGCTCGGTGCTTGGAAAGCTCCTGCCTTCGCTTTCCGACACCTCGGAGCGTGGCTGATCAATTTATTGCACCGTTGGCGAAAGAGTTAGGGCTCGAGTATTCAATGCACCAACACACTGCCACTTTGACGAGCTGTCCTCTTGCAGGAGCTGTGCTGGACTGGCGATTTCATCGGGCCGAGACTGTGGTGTTCCAACTTCGTGGTAGATCAATCTGGAGAACAAAGATGGGCCAAGTAGAGCATCCACATCAATGCTTCCACCCGCAGTCTTGGCTTTGGGACGATATGATTCACATTGCCAAAGTTCACCGGATGGCTACGGTGGACAGGACCTCCTTGGGGTTTCTTGCGACGCCAGATGAAGATCTCAATGTCTTCAATGAACGTGGAGAAGAAGTGGCTGCTAAGCAACAAGATTATGTACTGAAACCTGGTTCGGTTGCTTATCTTCCTGCGGGTGCGTGGTTTAACGTTGAGACAAAGGGACCGGGCGCGTTGTGGATCGAGATTCAACTATCATCGATGACTTACGAAGAATTGGCGCTGACAGCGATTAAACATATTGCCCTGGGAGATAAGCGCTGGCGGAAGGGTGTGCAGTTATATCCTGGCAGCCGAGGCCAGCTCAAGACAACTCGACACTACATGGAAGAATGCATTGATTCTCTTTGCAAGGATATGTTGAAGCTGGAGGGTGGAGATTTACTGCCCGAGTATCTTGGGACGGAGGACATGCACGAGCTTGTTGCTCGTGGTTTGATTCGCGACACGAGCACATCTCGTGCGACGAGGAGTATTGAAGTGGATTTGACAAATCCAAAGTTTAAGCTGAAACACGAGAAAGTGTTCAAAAATGCCACTTACCGGGTCAACCCGGTCGCGGTGCTCATGAGCGAAGCGGAAATTCCACGTTTAACCGCTGGCGACGGACTGGAGCATGTCACTGCCGACGACTCTGCTTCCGAAATGAAGTATCGTGCACTTAAGAGAACTCCAAAATCAAGGCCAAAACGAAAGCAGGCACTCGGCGCGCTCACGCATCGTGATAAATGCACGTACGTTCTCGACGAGCTGTTTGGGAATTCTGGATTTCATTCACAATTGCATGTCACGTTTCGGTGTTCCGAAGAGCAATCTCGAATGGTAGAATGGCTCTGCTGTCGAGGCTCAGAGCCTTTTCATCTGAACGAGTTCAGTTGTTCGGACTTCGTGCCCCGCCAGCGCACGAGCCCGGCCCGACATGAAGAGAATGGAAGGAAGTTGCTGCGATTCTTCTGCTTCGTCGGATATATTACTCAAGTGAAGTCGCCATAGCAAAAGTGGTAAGAACTCTACATTTAGGCTAACGGGATCTACCGATGGATTTCTTCGGTGGTGGTCTCAGAGAGGATACGAAATCGACTTTCATGGAGCACTGCTAGCTACAGTGCGCGTACTCCTCAAGTCGACTTGTATATAGCCCGTTCAAAGCAAGCCAATTTGTAGTCAGCTGATTTTCTTATAACTAATGTCGGTTTTCGAACGTGGAAGCGTTGCAAATTAATGCCCTGTGGTCGCTGAAAGTTATTGTACGCGATCGAGCGTTGCACAATATGAGATGTGGATATTTAATTTGTGATGCTAGCATTATTTTGATCTTGGCTAAGTAAGCATGATACAATAAACATTTGCTGAAGTCAGCATTATCTGAAGTATACAGTAGCTCATCTCCGAAATGCAATACAGCTGCGTAGCATTACCTCGTGTTCCACTTATGAAAGCTACCGGGGTGTGCGTTGCTTTCCTTCCGTACGTCATCTCACGCTCTTCCAATTGTATCACTGCCATCAATCAACTCGGAGAAAAATAGCACCAGCAGAAAACACTGCTGATCGTTTGGCACATTTTTAACAGTAAGCGCTAGCACCTCATAAGCTGCAAAGACTGCGACGGTAAGGACATGCTTCGGAAGGCTTCGAATCAATACGGAACACAGACGTACGCCCGGCGCTCCCACGCACAACTATGGAGCCTTGTAATTATCATAAGAATTGTGCTCATGCTGTCAATGCTGAGTGGTCGACATGAGCATTACAAGTAATGCCTTCTGCCGCGTTCGCAGCAAGGCGATACCGTCAGAGTTCTGCAGCCCGCAACTATACAACCGGACTCGCATTCATATATGCGCTCCGTTCGTCACCAAAGAAATATACATATACAAATATATGTACATATATGTATACATATATAGTGAGCGTCGAACAAGTGGCCGTGGTATTGTTGTGATCCAGAATTCATACGGTGGTAACAATGTGTTTACTTGCGATACAAGTCTGTTTGTCACCTGTTGGACACCTGCAGAGGACAGGTAGTATCAATAATCCTGAAACTACCGATCAAAGTCAGGATATTGAGTTATCCTGAAGTACTCGCTTTCGATTGCGTGGATATTTCGTAGCGTTGCAACGTAGTATTGATCTACCGAAAAATGAATGTTTTAGAAGCTTTTTAGATATAAATCTTTTCGAAGTTCAGCAGCACCTGCAACACCGAAGTCGACAGCTAAAAATCGACAACAAAAAATCGAATCGGCTGTGGTGTGAGGTGAGGTGAGGTGCCGATGTGATATAGCAACTATATAGAATATTGAGAGCGAGTATGCTCGATAAACGACCGGATAGCGATTTCGACGCATGGCTTTGATAGCTGGAATTGCAGGGTAGTATCGGTTGTCCTGAAACATACCGATTAAAGGCAGAAATATCGAGTTATCCTGAAATACTACACAGCGTTGCAATGTAGCACTTGCCCAACCAAGAAATGAATGTTATAGAATACCTTTGTCGAACTTCGTTTTTTTAAATACGAATCTGTTTGAAGTTCAGCAGCACCTACAACGACAAAAAATCGAATCGGCTGTGCTGTCACCAGATTGATCAGATCGTTGCCGCATACTTGCATTATCATTGACGTACAAACAAAAACGAAATTGGTCCTCCTCATCCAATCAAAAACCCTGTCGCTCTCTTTTTGTGCCAAAGCTTGCTGGCTGACACAAAACGCCCAGCAGAATAAGCCACTTTATGTAAACCGGTTACTCCATTCGCCTAAAAAGCAGTTTCACTACCATCGTACTTAATCAAAATCCCTCATCAACTCAAGGACTTTAGTACCATACAAACGCTAGCCTCCTTCGATATCTCTAACAAAACACACACGCACAATCACTCTGCGCCCATTTCGCGGGTTTGGACCGCAGCACGAACAGCGCGAAGAAAGCAGCGCGGACTCGTCACTACTGCGAGCCATTGGCCGCCCGCCGTCTCTCTCTCTCTCTCTCTCTCTGGACCCGCTCCATCACCAGTGCATCTACGTAACACGTCCATGGACACAAGCGCTTCGAAGCACGGTACGCTGTCTGCAAAACCGCATGAAAAGCGAAATGAATGGTCGAGATCATCGTCTCGGTCGTCCACGTCTCTTCTCTTGCGTCTTTTTTTCTCGCGTGCATTGCGACATGTGTGGCCTGGAATAAAAGAACGTGACGAGGCTTGAGCTGATTGTTAATGCGTGTCGCAGTCGCTGCGTTGGCCAGGAAACAAGAAGAACTGCTCCCAGGGATTACAGGGCCGCCTGAGTCTGTACAGCACGAGACGAAGGCGCTTGAGCCCGAGGCCAGTCCCGTCACGAACGGGGTGCGTGAGGTGATTGTGGCGTCAGAGAAGACGGAGAAGCAGGAGCTGAAGAAGAAGAGTCAGGACGATGGCAAGCGCCGTCAACGACGCACGAGCATGAAGAAGGTGAAATACGTGCAAGAGGACGATATGTCGGAGGAAGAAGAGGTTCTGCTTGCGGACAAGAAGAAACGGGCGCAGCAGCTGGACTACCAGCTGAGAGCAGTACGTTGGTGACTTGGACGTGACGTACGTGTGTGAGTGTGTCTGTTGATGCACTGATGGGTTATTGCTTTTTTTGTATGTGTGTACTCTCTTGTGTGAATAGGATGTTGGCTACCCACGATTGGACCAAATTGTCGGGCGACGCATAAATGAGTCGACAGGACTTGTGGAATATTTGTGCAAGTTTCTCGGTCGCTCGTATTTGCACCTGTACTGGCTCACGTTTGATGAGGTGGATCTTTTTATCCCAGAAGGGTATCAAAAGTTCCACCGCGTGCAAGTGTACGATCGAAAGCTGAGACGGGAGGGATACCAACCGCTGGATGAAGTCGATGACCTGGAGGCAAACAAACTGACAGTGGAAAGGATCTTGAGCCACAAAGTGGACCCGGCCAGCCATTTGGATGAACAGATTGAAAAGCGCCGACGGCAGTTGCGGTACGAGCCGAGGTTTCCCCGTGTGACAGACTATTTCTTGATGGATAAGATTGACGCGATTCCTGAGCGCATGCTGGGCATTGTGACAAAGCTGATAAAAGAACCGGGTGGCGATATCTTTGAGCACCCCGTTGACGTTGAAATGGTCCCCGACTATCTTAACTTCATCCCGAATCCTATCGACCTAGGGACGATATTGACGCGAATCGGTCGCGAGAGTTACTATATCGGCTCATCCGCCGTGTCGTTGTTTGCTTCAGATGTGCGACTGGTGTTCCACAACTGCAAGACGTACAATGCAGAAGGATCTGCCATCTGGTGCACTGCAAACGAGCTTTTACACTGCCTTGAAAAGTGGCTGTACGATTGGATTCTCTCTCCAACGGCTTGGCTGAAGCTCTCGTCCACAGGAACCACAGAAAAAGAGCTAAGCCTGTACAAAGAGTTTCGTGCGGAAGCCGAGAGTTTTTATGATGTGTGGGCGCCTTGGCAGGTCGGCTGTTGCGTGTGTGGAAGCAACGATCATAGTGAGGAGCTTCTGTTGTGCGATCAATGCGATGGTGAGGTTCACATGCGCTGTGTTACCCCAGCAATCACAGAATTACCAGACGGGGAGTGGTTTTGCGGGTATTGTCGAATACGTGCAAAACTTATTGAGAGGATAAACGAGGCAAAGCAGAAATTCACTGACAGCAAGGTGAAGACCATCGGGACAGGGGCCTCTGCTGACACATCTGGTGTCGCTGTGCCTTTGACTTCGAATACAACCACAGCCTTCTCGTCTAACATGAAAGCGGCCACCTCATTGGTGCAGACGCCGAGAATTCTCATAGAACGCGCAGACGGTGAAGGCAAAGTAAACAAGAAGACTTCCAAACGCAGTCTCAAAGGTAGCAGTGCGACAAAGAGCTTGGCGCCTATCAGCGTGAAAGATCGTGCTGCTACATTTTTCTTGGTCAAGTGGGTTGGCATGTCGGTTCGCTTCTCAACTTGGGAACGCCCCGAAGATATCGGTGACGATGAACAGATTCACAGGTATTTCAAGTTTAGCCGTGTGCCCAGTGCAAAAGAGATAAGTGAGACTACGTGTCAGTTGCCTTGCTGTGCCAAGAGACACCAGTACGCGCTAGCAAGTAGCACAAATGGGGCGAAATGCTGTGTGAAAGACCGCTTTTGTACTCTGGGATTTAGCCACGAAGGAGATTGTAGCCGGAGCATCAAAGCGTTGGGAGGGGCCTACGGCAGCAGCTCGTATCGACGTTTACACATGGCAGAGCAAGTGAAGGCACAATTATTTGCCTTCCATTGCTTGCTAAACAATCACACGCCCGACAGAGACGTGCTCAAACAGTGTGGCGTTTACACGAACGCATATGTCACCACAAAACAACACCTGGCACCCATGGTCGTGAAAGAGGACGACGACGAAGACTACTCAGATGGAGACGGAGTGTCATCTGATGATGATGCAGACTTTGATGCCGAGCATGAATATTTGAATCGGGCTGCTCTTTATCCGGGGATCCTCACCGTTGATAGTGAGGGTGACGATGGCGACGACGAGAGTAGAAGTCGCAAGAAGAAAATTGGGGAAGAAGTTGGAGAAGTTCTTAGCTGTCTGGTCGAGCACGTTGCGCTTGGATACCCGACCAACCTCGAGCCAGTCAGCGCCGAATGTCGGTTCGACTCGACATATCCAGCGACAGCTTTCAATGAGCTTTTAGCCTTTTCGGAGTTTTGTGTCATGCTAGGTCGATCCCCTTTCGGTCTAGGTATGCGTCTTGGAATCAGTAGTACCAGTAGCGTATCAGTTTTGGGATTCCAAATTCTGGCAAATGGCATGATGGGTCCCGCGCAGGCGTCTGGAGCTATTTCGATCGGTGATGTGCTGGTCGCAGTGAACAACGTCTCGGTGGCCGGTCTTTCGTTTCAAGACGTCGTGGGGTTAATCGGTGCGTCCCCCAACCAAATTCTCTTCCACTTCCACTCTCCGCGACCTGCGTTTATGTACCCTCCATACTGCCAAGCAAAACAAGTTACAAAGACGCGCTTGGAAACGGTTTCAGTCGATGCAGCTCCAGAAGATTCCGATTTCGCAGACTTTAGTTATAACAAGTACAAACAAATGCTCAAAGTTGGAGTAGCAGGCTCAGGCGTGGCACCATCAGCTTTGACGAAGACGTTGCTGCAGCATTCCAACTACATTGCGCCAAACGGTCCCATGCAACATTTGTATGCGGGAGTCGTGGACAACAGTATTGATCCGCACGAACATTTTGCGAGCTTTCTTCCAGAGCGGAGCAGTTCGTCAAACGGTCGACCGAACGGCAAGATTGGTGGTGCAAGTAAGCATGGAGATGGGAATGAATTTGTGCCTTATGAACAGTCGCCGACATACAAAGGCGGTCGCACGCTGCGTACTTATCAAATGGAAGGTCTCAACTGGATGGTATCGTGTATCAAAGCCCAGCGCTCCTGCATATTGGCAGATGAGATGGGACTGGGAAAGACGGTCCAGATTGTGTCACTGATTGAGCACATGAAGTCAGAAGAGTCCATTCGTGGTCCGTATCTAATTGTTGTACCGCTTTCTACGATTCAGCACTGGCGTCGTGAAATTGAGAGCTGGACGGATCTCAACGTCTGCGTTTACCACGACATTGGTGACCGCACTACTAAGTTTACTGCAAAGGATATGCGTGCGGTCATTCGAGATCAAGAATGGTATTACCCAGGTTTGGGGAATTCCATTTTCAAGTTCCACATCTTGCTGACTACGTTTGAGACCATTCTGGCTGACTTCGAAGAGTTCGAGCACATTCACTGGCGATTAGTTGTGGTTGATGAGGCACATCGACTGAAGGGTGCTGGATCACGGGTACTGAAGATGATGCGCGTTCTCCACGTGGATCGGAAGGTGTTGCTGACGGGAACACCATTACAGAACAACACACAAGAGCTCTGGGTATTACTGAATTATCTAGAACCGGTAAAGTTTGCAAGTTTGGACGAGTTCAACAAGAATTTTGGAAAGCTGCATTCGCAGGAGCAGGTTGTACGACTTCAGCAGCTGCTGTCGCCGTACATTTTGCGTCGAGTGAAGGAGGATGTTGAAAAAAGTATTCCGCCAAAGGAAGAGACGATCATCTCTGTCGAATTGACGACGCTGCAAAAGCAGTACTATAGAGCCATCTACGACAAAAATAAAAGCTTCCTGTATCGTGGTACGAAGAACGGTTTGCCAACGCTGAATAACATTCAGCTGCAACTGCGAAAGTGCTGCAACCACCCTTTCCTTATCAAAGGTGTTGAAGAGAGGGAGCTGGACGAACTTGGCAGCAATCCAACATCAGCCCAAGTGATGGAAAAGACGATTGAATGTTCTGGTAAAATGATGCTCGTGTCCAAATTGATTCCAAAGCTTAAGCGGGATGGGCACAAGATTTTGATATTTAGCCAGTTTCTGAAGCAGCTCGACTTGCTCGAGCGCTATTGCGATGCCAACTCTTTTGTGTATGAACGTTTGGACGGTTCTACTGGTGGAAGCATGCGTCAGAGCGCGATCGACCGTTTTTCCCGACCACACTCAAAGTCTTTTGTATTTTTGCTTAGTACGAAAGCTGGCGGTGTGGGCATTAATCTTATTGCAGCCGATACAGTAATTATTTTTGACAGCGATTGGAATCCGATGAACGATTTGCAAGCCCAGTCTCGTTGCCACCGCATTGGCCAGAAGAAGAGTGTGCAGATTTACCGTCTGGTGACACGGAACACGTACGAAAGCGAAATGTTCGATCGCGCATCACGAAAGCTTGGTCTTGAGCACGCCGTGCTAGGTACAGCGTCGTTCAATGATAACTCGCAGATTACAAAGCCATCAGCGGAGCAACTTGTAGAGCTGCTCAAGCGCGGGGCGTATGCGCTGATGAAAGACGATGATACAGCGTCCAAAGAGTTTGCTGAGCGAGATATTGAGACTATTCTGAAGGAAAACGCTCGTGTTCTGGTCGTAGGTGGTGGCTCCAACGCTAGCAAGGGTGCGGACGACAATGCGAGTGGTTTGACAACACCGATGCATCGAAAGTCGCCAATGGGCTCTCACAAGCGTAAGTCACTTGGTGGTATGGCGGTAGACCGTTCATCGTTTGTTGCCGAGGGATCGACAGGCGAGTTGTCCGTGGATGATCCAAATTTCTGGGAGAAGGTACTTCCAGGGGCTGTCTCGGTGGAAATGCTGAGTTTGAAACTCGAAGATGGCAGTGCGATGAACTCGCGTCAGTCGAAGATCAAGTTCATTAGCAATTTGGATATTGCCTTATCTAGCTTGGTTGCCGAGATGAGCTCGAGCCACAATCCCGACGATGATCGGGTTGGTGGTCGAGATATCCAACACGAATATGATATTGCGATTCAAGTGCTGAGCACCGTGAGCTCAAAATACCATGATGAGTTTTCCAACGAACAGATTGATCTCGTGAAGGAATACTTGACACAACTAGAAAAATCACGCGTACGAAGCTGCCGTCTAGCTCCGTCCCGAGCAAACATGTACCAAGACGAGGAGTTCGACACCCCAAAGAAGAAGAAACGGCGTAGGAGGAGCACTCCAGAAGGCGGCAGGATCGCAAGCAGTGAGGATGAGGCGTACGGTGGTACCCCCATGAAAAAGAGAGGCAGTAAACATCGCCCTCTAAAACATATGGGAGCCGTGCGCACAAAGTCGACAGCTGCCCTTCCTCAAGTCGGCGTTGGTAACGACAGTGACGATTTGTGTACTCTTTGCGGCGACGGTGGGTTAATTTTGCTGTGTGACGGCCCATGCCATCGCTCGTTTCATCTTGAGTGTGTGGGCATGGACAATGAGCCGAATGACGAGCAGTGGTTGTGCCCAGATTGTGCTGAGGGACGTCATATGTGCTTAATCTGCAAGCAGGTCGGCGAAATGGGCGTCGAGTTTGGTGTCAACCAATGTTCAGTCGCCAAGTGCGGCAGGTTTTACCATAAAGGCTGCCTCGCCAAGAATTCGCGCGTCGAGTGGGTGGGTAAGAAGCGATTCCGTTGTCCGAGTCATTTTTGCCATACTTGCTTGCAGGGTAGTAGGACGACTACTGCTACCAAGCGCAAGAAGAAGGACGATATTCAAACCGGTGTCGTGAGCTGCATCCATTGCTCACAAGCCTTCCACCCAGAGTGTATCACGTCTTCAGAGAATTTTATTCGACTTTCCAAGAACCTCATGATTTGCGCCAATCATTTGAACGGGAAAAAGTCACCAGCTACTGCTAGTCCAATTACTGGACCGAAAGCGGTAAACCGTCGTGTTGCTGATACAACACTGACTGCTGCGACAGCACTGCAGCAGCTGAAAGTTCCGCAGGCCCTTTCTTTTGACAAATATGAACTACAAGAAGTGAGAACATCAGATGGCAAGCGCAAACGCGCGTCGTCCGCCAACGGAGTCAACTCAAGCGCGTTGAAGAGAAAGAGATCGACGCCGTTGGAGGAAGCTGGTGCGAAACTACCTAAAGCAAGGGTGTGTGGGTTATGCCACCGCGGCAACGTCATGGGAGGTGGTGATAGCCAAGGATTGCCATCCCGACCTCTCGACAACAAAGGAGCGCGTAATGGCATTGCAGGTGCAAGCATAGACTCAGCGGGGACTACGACTACATGTACAGCCCTGGAGGGGCCTTTTATCGAAGCTCCAGTTCGTGTAAAACAAGCCGACAAGTCGAACGAGACGGTGTACGTGCACTTGAACTGTGCCATGCACTCGCCAGAGGTGTACGTGAAGGCCGATGGGCTCATTATGAATTTGCCCAAAGCCATCAAACGCGGACGACAGCTCAAGTGTACCGGTTGTCATCGATTTGGTGCCACAGTGGGCTGCATTGTCGCCAAGTGCCGGCATAACTATCATTTGCGCTGTGCGGTGGAAAGCGGTGGGGAGATTGACAGCTCCACGTACGCCCTGCACTGCAAGGTTCACGTAGCTGCGCAGAAGGAACCGACGCGTGTCTGTGTATGCGAGAGCAACGAGGAGGAGGATTCGGCGCTCACGTTAATGTGCTCCTCGTGCAGCACGAAGTTTCACCCAAAGTGCATCAACATGTCGGCTCGTCAAGCAGCTCGCAAGGCGAAGACATGGGTTTGCAGTGCTTGTGACGGCTCAGCCGCGGCAAAGCCAACGACGCCGACTCACCAGCCTGTCCGGTGCAAGCTCAATGCAGCAGCTCCGACAAAGAAACTAGCGAGAAGAAGCAAGTCCAACTTAAGTACGAAAAACTCGTCGACGATAGCGACAAAGAGGAGGACCAGCAGTAGCAGTAGTAGCAAGACTAAAAAGATCGATGGCAGCGACTCGCCGAAGCGCAAGAAGCTGAAGAAGGATCGCGTGAGCAAAATATCGCAGACGAAGTCGCGAGCAACGACGACAACCAACAGAACTCACGGATTGTCGCCTCATAAGGAGGAGACGGACTTGGATAGCGGTGTCATCACAGACGAGTAGCAAAAGAAAGGAGGAAGAACTTGATTAGTTGGTCAAGTAATGCAACTTGCAACGATAGACGAGACTGTATCCTGTCTTGCATTCGCGAGTCCATTATGCGCCACGGTGATTGGCTGCAATGGCAAAAGTGTCAAGTCTTCTGTTGCAGTGAGAAAAAGCCGGAGCTTGACTGACTTCTCTTTGTGATCCATTCGCCACTTACCACTTGCTCTTTGCATTTGCCACAGACACAAGCACTGAAATGTTGCCGAAATAAGAAGTTTCTGTTATAACATATTCGGGCAACTTTTTCTCACGCCGCCCTGTAGGTGCTGCTGCAATTGCGCATTATCAGGTGCAAAAAGCAACACGTTAGGCGACGTGCTGCAATGTGTGACTGTACTGTAGTAATGCGGTCAACCCAATGCGCGACTTGTAGAGTATAGATTGCTGTCATGTGACGCGCGTACTCGTCTACAGCTGGCAGCAACCACAGACGATCGATCTTTCGACCAGCAAGCTTAGGCTACAACATTTCCGAGCTCTGAGACGTCGGCACCCCAATGGAAGAGTCGCTAGATCAGATGAAAGAAAGAGGCCAAAAGGGAAACTCGCGTCCATGTTTACTGTCGAGGTCTTTCAGTTTCGCGTCCGCACGTCGAACCCGTTTTCGTTCAATCGGGGGACTTAACTACCAGTGTCGTTGACACCGGTAACCGTTCGTTGCCCTTTTGCATTGCTCCATGTAAACGAACGTTGCAGTCTACCCAAAAACAAAAAACGGGGATCACATGGCGAAAGTCGGCGGTCGCATTGCTGAGACAGTAGAAAAGGAAAGAGACAGTTGACGTGTGCCATTTTTCGTAGGGTACCTGCACGGCAACATTGCAGTTACATCGACCACAAAGAGGCAATGAAGGTTAGGCCACGTCTGTGTTTCCGTGTTACACGCACATGGCGCAACCGTCTGGGTCACCATGTTCTACTCCACATGGGCAATAGAAGAAGCAGTCGGCCGTGACCGAACTCGATGGTCGAAACAAAAGTCAGTCCAAGTGCGCAAGTCGCCCGTGCAGCTTCTTTCCCACTGCCTTCGGCCACGTTCTTCCATCCAATTGCAACTTCGAGCGGAACCGGTCGTTTCCCTTTCCTTTTTCCATGTGTCGAGAGCGAAGAGGGGCGGACTCCTAGTCACGTCGTCACATCACGTCACGTCACGTCACGCCACCAACCGCTCCGCCTCTCAACCGGCTACTAGCAACTTGCCGTCTTTGGTTCGCTCGTTGCTGTTGCTCGGTTCACTCACTCACTCACTCACTCACTGGTCGGTCGGTTGGTCGGTCGGCTGGTACAATCGCACTTCCGTTCGGTTTCACGTCGTTCGACCTCCACGCTTGTGAATTGGCTTCCGAAACGCCAATAGACAGACAGACAAAGTGACCAAGTGACTGACTGAGTGACAGAAAGAAAGAAAGACACTGATCGACACAGTTCGACACACACTCAACGTGACTTGACTCCGTCCATTGTCCAAAGTGCGCCCTCTCCAACACCCACACACTCACACGTACAGAAGCACGGAAGACACACACTCTAGCAACACCCGAAACATCAACAACACCATTACCACCACCACAGCAGCAGCAGCAATGCCCGTATCGATTTCCTTCTACCACAGCAAACGTGGCGACAGCAGCGCCACCGCGAGCTCGTCGTACCAGAGCGTCGCCCTGCACGAGGCAGCCGCCGCCAAGCCGCCCCCGACAGTGCTGCCGTGCGAGTTCTACCGCAACATCTGGGGTCCCAGTGACGAAGAGGACGCGGCGCTGCGCCGTCGCGCTCGGTCCAATAAGAGCGCGAGTCGCTCGTCCACCTCGACGTCGTCTCGGAAGTACAAGAAGCGCGTGGCCACTGGTCCGCTCGTGGACATTGCGCAGGTGGCGCACGTGGTCACGACCATGTCGGACTTCCGAGCCGAGTACGACCACGACGACGACGTGACGACAGTGCCACGCGTGAACCTCTGGGACGACGGCAGTCTCACGGCGATCGACGCTGCTGTTGATCCGAGCAGCAAGAGCGAGGTTGACTCTGTGAGTGGCGAGCCCGAGTCGGAAGGGACTCGCCCGCAGTCGTTTAGTGGCGGTAGCTGCAGTAGCAGTCGCGCCAATCGCATCACGGAAGTCAGTTGCGAAGACAGCGACGAAGAGCTCAGTAGCTTGGGGTCGTCAGTATTGAACCGCCATTGGCCCGGACAGCTCCAGCGCGTGAACACGCCCGAGGTCGTGCGGCCCAGTGCGGGGAAACACGCAGCAAGTAGTAATATGCGACAAGACAGTGGCAAGAAGCAGGAGCAGCAGCAGCTCTCGATGAACAGCGCGCCGGTCCCGCCGCCGTCGTCCCATAACGGCAGCGTCGTCTTTAGTGACGTGTTCTCGGAGCAGCGGGACTGGACGTGGAGCGCCAAGTTTCTCCTGGGCATCCACGAGCCTATTAGACACGCGCTGTTTGTGATGGACCGGTTCTTGGAGCAGTCGCAGAGTCAGGCGAAACCGGACGCGGTCGAGACGTTGGCGCTGGAGACGCACGTGGCCGAGTTCTTTGTGTGGTTCAAGACGTACTTTGTCGAGTATTTGCAGTGCCAGCACGACGTCAAAGTGACGGTGCTGCTGCCGCTGCTGAACTTGCCCGTGTCGACTAAGCAGCAAATTATGGACGTGTACCAGGACATTTCACAGCTGCTAGCGCAGATCCAGCAACTTGAGCGCGCTTTGTGTGTAAGTGGTGCGTGCAGTGCATCGTCGTGGCTCTTGCGGCTTCAGGTGCTGCAGACGGAGATTCGACAGCTGAACCGGACGCTGCATACGACGTTGAATATGGAGGAGACGACGTTGAATGCTGCAATGGGCGCGGCGTTCACCGAGAGCGCGTTCCATAGCCACATTATGCCGCGTATCTTTCGCGCTATTCGAGCCAAGCGCGTTGTCGTGCCGTGGATTGTCGAGCGCAGCAAGATCTGGGGCGGCGAAACGGAACAGCTTAGTATCAAAGACATGCTGCCGTTCTCTGCGAAGTTCATGTACCGCAAGATTTGGCGGCCATACTTTATGAGCAACGTCGCTGTGGCGATGAACAACCTCAACGAGTTTGTCAGCTCTTCGAGTCTGAGCAGCAGTGTCAGCAGCTCCTCGACGTATTGCAGTGAACGTCATGGCGAGATGTGCTCGATCATGTGAAATCGCGTCACAAAGAGAGGGTATCGAAGTCTTTCATCCGATGTGAGAGGAAAGTGAGCGTTGCAGCTATTTATGAGAAGTCCGGGCTACATGAACACTACGCTTGAACGTAGTGTCGTGGCACGCCCCAAGCTAGCAGGACGAAAGTCAGTCCATCATCTTAATACATGACACTTGCTATCTTATTAATCGCTTACGAGTCGGGTGAAGTTGGGTGAGGTGTTGTTCAACTTGTCTCCGAGTCAGCACGCGAAATAAACGCATGGTTTGTAAGTCGAAAAATAGTCGTAGGCCCAAAGCACAGATCGTTACACGACACTTCTTTCTGGCACATTCGTGCCACAGTCGGTTCGCACGACTCGTGCACCTCAAATCACACATTGCAGTAGATGAAGTGCATGTTATACTGCAGTGCCGTCGGTATGAACGAAATCTGGACCAGCTTTAACGCTACAGAGTGTAAAGGTTTAGAGCTAAAAGACCGGTGCACTCCTCTCTTCAGATGCCGAACATCTAGTAAGCAAATGGTTGAAATGTAGCAGTGTCACGACTGTCCAATCTCTTCCATCGCAAGCGGTCATGATTGTCGTATCATTGCCACAGTGGATGTGTAGGCGGCT
Source organism: Hyaloperonospora arabidopsidis Emoy2 (assembly GCA_000173235.2). Taxonomy (NCBI): domain Eukaryota; phylum Oomycota; class Peronosporomycetes; order Peronosporales; family Peronosporaceae; genus Hyaloperonospora; species Hyaloperonospora arabidopsidis. The sequence goes on along the minus strand of JH598611.1, from coordinate 100,010 downwards.
TGGCTCCAGCACGCACCAGCACGCGCACAGCTGCTTTTTCGATGCGTTGCAGCTGTCTGTTCACAACACTCTCACTCTCCGGTGTAAATTGCTCTGTCCGAATCGTCAAAAAGCCTGTTCAACGTCCAGCATGTGGAAAAGAAGGTAAGAAAAGCTGCCACCCACAACGGTCTTGTCCTACAACAGCTTATCTCACCATGAAGGTTACCAAACAGCACGTCCGTCGAGTACCGGTCGCCAATCATCACCAGTGTAGCTGGATCGACGTCACCAAAGTGTTTTTTCACAAATGCAATGCCTCCGGGTTTCTAAGATGGCAAAACACACGACTATCAGTGATCCGTCCTGGATGCAAAAACATGTCCCAAAGCACTGACTCCCCCTCACAAACCTTTTCATTATGACGCAGCACAGTAACGTGCAGTCTTGCTTCAATTTCCTTGGCTTCCTCTCCGTCCTGGTCATCCGTAGACCCAGCCGAGTTGGAGAAAATCACAACACTCGCGTCTCCAAAAACTCGTCGGCATTCAGCTACAGACGACTCGAGATGCCGCGCAATGTGCAACTCGTGCGGCGCCGTCAACGTATTGTCCTTGTCAAAGATCACGCCACGAAACCCTCGGTCTCGAAGCGTCTGAAAAGGCACTTGCGTCACATCTATCGCCCAAAAAGTGTCGACAGAAACGCACAAATGTCACCGTTATCATCGTTATCCTCATCCTCATTTTTATTACCAACAACAGACCAATAATGGGAAGGCAAAGAACCAACAACTGGATCCAAGAAACTTAATCGCAACTATTATATGACAATCGAAAGGAGCACAAAAAAATATATCGACAGCACGTATTCCTTGCCTTTCACAGCGAGTTGGGGCAGAAGCAGATGCGGCTGGTGTGTTAAAACGCGGCAAAACTCAATGACGCCATGAAAATTGAGACCTTTCATGTGACTGACTGACCGACCGACCGACCAGCCGTCGCTTCCCGTCTTTCTACCTTTTGGCGACTCGAACTTCAGGATGAAGTAGCAATAAGTGCTCTGAGTTTCCACCAATCACAAGACGAAACCGGTTCGACAGCCACTGACTGACGAGCTCAGAAATACTCGCTCGCCGTCGCCCTCAAGACGTCGGAGCAAGTATCGTATCGCGTCGTCAAGGGCCTCGCCTGGCCCGGCATTGTCCTCATTTAACTCGGCACCAATTCACTTGCTTGGTGGTGTTCACGTGCCATTTCTTTCTGCTTCAAACAGGCGCGAACGGACTCAAAAATGACCGGGAACCTGCAGGACACGCACGTCCAGAGCCAAGAGGAGGACAAGGACGCGCTTCCCGCGAACGCTGGCGACGATTCGTCATCTTCCAGCTCGGGTTCAGGCTCGTCGTCTTCCTCGTCATCCGATTCGGAGTCGGACGATGAAGCGGAGACGGGGGACGCTACTGGAACCAGAGATGGCGCTCCAGCTGGCGGTAGTAACAGCCGTGCTGGTGGTTTTGGTGGTAGTTCCTCTGGTGGTCCTTCGTTGTCGGCCCCTCGTGCTCATGGCATGGCAGCTAATGCCAAAACGATGAATGTCAACTCGACACGGGCAGCAGCGAGGTTTAAAGCGTCGGAGACCGAGTCGATGATGCCGCTGGGGACGCGCAAGCGAGACCGACGGACAATTGAGGAGATACAGAGAGATTTACGGGATAAGAGGAAGAAACCTGCAGGGACACTAAGTGCGAGGTCGAGTCCGCCACCGCCAAGGGGTTCACCCATGCGATCTCCGGAAGCTGAAGCGGCAGTAGACAGTGGTGCGCCAATGGCTGTAGGTGGACCACTCGGTCAGTTTGGCACGGCAGGCCGTCTGCCCATCAAGAGGAAGCCCGTGTCGGCACATGATCGATTGGCGATGAAACTAAATGGCCGCAAAAGGACGGGTGCTAAGAAGCCGACCAAGCTGGCTGCTCCAAGTGGGACCATGCCGCCAGTGCTGGTAATGACGAGTAAACCGATGATCAAACCGATGGCTACCACGACAACAGCGGTGACTACTGAAAATAGCAGCAGCAGTGAGCATGGAGGTGATACTGGAGGCGACGGATACAGTAGCAGCGTTAGCAGGTCACCGCAGGCAGCTGTGGACGGCAAGGTAGTGCGTGCAGTGCTGCGTGCGATGCTGCGCTATGGAGACCTGACTGATGTGGGCCTCTATCCAACAGCTACCACCTTTGCTGACGAGTACAGAATGCCGAGCTTCGTTGAGCGGGCGACTTTGCAGACAATTACAAACGTTTCTACCGATCGTCTGCACGCTCTTGCACATGAAGTTGCACAAAAAGCTAAGCAGGCGGTCGAGGCGCGACCACCACACGACAACATTAAAATTGCTGACGTCGAGGCGAGATCAACACATATTATCGAGCGCCTTTACGAAAATCTAAAACTCCGCATCGCTGTTCAGCGTGCGTTGCGCGTCGCCGGATGTTCGTCGGGCAACGCACATGCCAATGCACAAGGCGCGTACGTGTTGGTCGCGAAACAAAGTGATCTTTCTGTTCTGGGCGTGAACATACGGGACTTGCTCAACTGGACCTGGGCAGAAAAAGACTACGACTGGTCACAGCGTAAGGATGCAGCGCTGTTACTTGGTGTCTACGTGCACGGATTCGGAGGCTGGGAAGACATTTTAAACGACGACTTGCTCCATTTTCAGGGCCAACGAGCTTTGAAAGGCGAGCGCTTGAAAAAGCGAGCTGAGAACTTACTAAAGCGATTGCCACCACCCGATTTTGACGCTGGCGATCCGCGCATTGTGCAGCTAGCTAGCTCCTTCGGTCCGGGGGGCACGAACTCGAACCAGTCATTAGGTGCACAATTTAGCGCAATCATACAGAGTGGATCTATCGCTGGGGTGACCGCATCGGTCCCTGCAGCTTCAACATCTGGATGTGGTCGAATGGTGCGTGCAGCGGAACGATTCGCTGCACGGCAACAGAACGGCGAAAAAGCAGCGAGTCGGCACCCTGTTGCATCCAGTAACAGTTCGGCGATGTCGAATGGTCAAACAGTGGATGGTGGGCGACAGTACAACGCAGTGACCACGAAAGCAACTGCCGAGTCTAATTTGGTTGATCACAGACCCGAAGACGGCGAAATTGGCGGTGCATCACCAGCTCATCCGACGGTGCTACGACACAAGAGACGGTCATCCTCTGTTGACATTCAAAATCAGACATCATCCCGCAAGAGACAACGAAAAGATAGTACTGAGAGCTCAAGTAAGAATGATAAACTGAAGAAGGAGCATCGACGGCGTGACCGTCATAAGTCGCGAACTCACCCACAGTCTACCTCAGTGGTATCAGGTCCGGTTGTAGAAGTAGCACCGTTGCCGCTGCTCTCGGTCGATGCGTGTTTTGAGAAGTGGAAGCCAAACAAAAAGTTGCAGGAGATCCGGCTGGTGCTAAAAAAGATGAAGATAATGGCCGAGTGGTCACGCAATCAGAATGATGAGACGGTAGTGGAGAAGGTTTTCAAGTATGTGAGCACAATTGGGGAAGCGATCGATCGAATTGTGACGCAGCATCAAGACGCGGTTGAAGTGGATTTGCCATCTCGCGAAGCTGATGAACTCTGCACGTCTTTGTGGACGTATGCCGCGGGATTCACGCCATTCACACCACTGGGCTTTGAGCGTCTATATGACGATATGTGCGCGGATGCTGATGCTCTCGTTGCAGCCAAGTCATGACACCCGCACAAAAGTATGTGTGATGGCGAAAGGCAGCGCATATGCAGAAAAATAATTCAGGGACGACAAAGTTTATCAACAAAGTGACCGCATCCGGATCGTGGACGGCAGCATGTAGCAATACCTGTGACTTGCGCATATTAACTTGATGTCTCGGTTAGAACGGTCCCCAAGAGTTTTCAGCCGCGTTAGATCGTTCACGGGTTCGCCATGTGCTGCAGTGCTGGAAGAGGTCTCCTGGCAAACATTGCATGGGCGGCAGGTGATGTTGCAGAGGTGGAAAAGCTGGTGCTGATAGCGAAACTTGAGGCAAAGCTTTGTGCTGTGTTTTTTGGTAGGTATGTATGAGTGCGAGGGCTTTGCGAATAAAGCGTCTCGACCTCGCGGCTTAGTAGTTTGTCCATGGAGACCTCTGACCGAACTGCCTTGTCGTTCGTTTGAAGAATATGCGGTGCCTGGCATACACTACAAGTGCCTCCTGTAGAGATCAATGTAAAAGGTGAACAGCACGGTAACACATTGCTGGCCGAGAGCAGCTTCGATCACCAGACTAGACAATTTCTACGCGCGCTTCCCCGCCCCAAGCCTAGTCAGCAAGTTTCGGTCTTCAAATGCCTCAGGGTGAATAAAGTAGGGGTGATCGCGAGCCTGAAACGACACCATGGGGTGCATCGACTGCTTCGGCGGTGACACGTCGGACAGTCGGAACGAGTTCTGCGTCAATTGAGCAAACAGAGTTACTGTCTCGACCGTTACAACCGGATCGTCTGTCGCCTCGCTCTTCGACGTCGAGCAACTGTCAGCCACCCCCGGGCTTGCTAGCCACATTTTCATGACGTACGGCTTGAACAGGTAGTGAAACAGCGACGTCGTGCCGAGCCCGAACATCATGATCGTTCCACACATGGCCCACTTCCCACAACAACAACAAACAAACAACGGACAGCCCCGTCCCAGAAGCCATCAGTTTCCTTGCCACTCTCCCCATATCGTGCACACACATGATCACTCACTCACCTTGCCGATTGCTGAGGTGTCCTGCTCGCTCACTAGACAGAGCACGGGCATGCCAATAGACGTGAGGGTACAACTCGTGACGGACACGGCTTTCATGAGACGAACGGCTCGCGACATTGGCGCCTGATACACCTGTTTTACCATCAGCTTTGACTCGGATTGGAGACGTTTCTCTTCTCCATTCGTGGTCTTCTGAGCGTCGTCGTCATGATACGGAGACGTACTCAAGTAGGAAACACCGAATGGCGCACGGAATCCAGCAGGACGACGGCTACAATGGTCGAGTGCGAGTCGTTGAAACGCCGTTGCATAGACAGAACGACTGGTAATGTTGTAAGATGCACAAAGTGAGCGAAGAGAAGAGGGGAGCGTCACAGGGCGACGCACTGTGCAGCGCAATAGGCGCAAGGACGACATCGGGTTGCGTTTAGCTGCTGACAATTGAATGGCTACAATAATAGTACGAATCGCACTTAATGGGCGGTCATTAAGTACGGCCGTTACGCACTGATTGACGGACTGACTGCCTGACCGACCCCTCGATGTTACAAACAGATTTTTGTTTGGGAACGGCCAAGGTTCTGTTCCCGTGACATGCAGTGCCATATAGTAGGTACTCGCCGCTTGAGTCACTGCTGGGAAATGGCCAGCTGGCTATCAAGCATCGACCAGGACCGTGCGGTCTGGATTGACCCGTATTTGCGAGAGGGGCGAGTCTTTCTTCGTACGGGACGCTGCTTCGGATTATGCGGTCACTTTGCCCCCGGCGCTGTACAATAGCAACTTGAAGTTCTTTTGAGCAAGGTTCGAAAAACACCGTCTATGCACCCGACTCGTTTCATGCTGTTTTTACGGAAGCCAAAGGGTCGATGCGTGTCCCGTCCTTGTCGCTAGCTTCAAGAAAAACGCCGCTTGTTTATATGAGAGTCAATTCCCTCTATACAGTGCGTTTACCCTCGACCAGTTTCAACGGAAATACAGAACTTCCGACCGCGTTGACAAAAGCCCTTGTCGGCGTTGTAGAGTACTGGTCTTTGGACAAAGAACCTCCTTGCGCATCAGCTACTTGATGCAACATTGACTTTCTACTGCACCTGGCCCGGCTGACCTACTTTTTTTCGCGTCGGCCGATGTTTGTTTCGCCAATAGTAAAGTAAGTAAGTAAGTAAAGGGGCGTGTCCACACTCGTTTCTCGCTCAAGTTAACCAGCCGTCTCTGCAATTCGCACCTGCACGCGACTTTCACGTGTAAAGTAGGAAAAGACCATCACCATCATCATCGTCATCATCGCCGTCTCGATTCTTTGTAGCCTCACGCAAACCCCGAACAGGGGTTTTGTCCAATAAGTGCCGGTAAGAACAACCCAGTCACACACAATACCTTGAGTCCGTCTCGCCCAGAGGACCTTCCACGCTACTCACAGCTCAGCAGGGCGGAGTGATACCACTTCGTATCACTGAATTCCACCGACGTCTTGACCATTCGATCGCTCGTTCTCACGGGAACAGTATCGTCGAAAGCATTGCTGTCATTTTTCCACGAGTCGTGTCAGCCGATCCCTCTTTTGTGGTTCAAATAATGCAGAGACGACAGCGAGAGAATAGCGACTTCATGAGCGGGGACGCACCTCGACGTGCGCTGATAAACTCGTTCGCAACAACCTCAGCGCCTTATCAACGTCACCATGAGCCATCGTCGACCTATCTACAGGCGCCCATGACGGACTTTTCCGTTCGTAGTTACAACCAACTGCAGCTGCATCCAGGACGCGATTGGCAGACCCCAATGGGGATCGAGCCGCCAACCTACAAGAAACAGGGATGTTATAGCACCAACGTGGATTTGGGAGGGATGGTGGGTGTTCTAGATCCAGGTTTGCTTCGAGGTGGCAACGAAGCAGCAACAGGTGTCTCCTTGTCGGAAGCAGTGTCGGAGATGAACATGGCTTGTGCTGATGTCAAAGTACTCCACAATGGGAGTTCAGGGTCGACGAAAACCTTGGTAGTAGGTGATGCTAGGGAGCTCCTTTCGAGTACAGCAACGGATCTGTCATCTTCACTTGCTCTTACAACGGACAAGCAAGCGACGTTACCATCAACCGTAACAGTCGATTCGACAATCAGTGTCTTGGTAAATGCAGCATACACGCAACAGAGCCAACCAAGGGACCCAACATTGAAAACCGAGAAAATTCCCACACACAGAAAAGTGAGGTGCAAGTTCCCTGACTGTCCCAACCGTGCTCGAGTTTCCCAGCACTTTGGGAATTTCTGCAATCGACACGTGATTGTCGCCCCTTGTGGGTTTCCTGGCTGTCGGGACAAGGCTGTGGAGCATGCTGCTATGTGTATGAAACACCTGAATCTGGGCAAAGACGCACTCAACAAAGTGTTGAACACCCGCACGCAAAATGTACCCGTGTGTCGAACAGATGGGTGCTTTAAGAATGATCAAGGCAGAGGATACTGCCGTGGCCACGAAAACTTAATGATGGCGATTGGACGCTTGCCTTTGCACATTAGTAAGCGCCGTCTTAACAGTGCGTATACCATGTGCAGCTATCCTGAGTGTACAAAGCATTCTCAGCGGCGTCACTTATGCCGGACCCATGGAAACCTCCTGATTAAGCAAGCCCAAGGGCTGGCGAACCAACCTGGAGCCACTGAAAGTTTCAAAGACATTTTAGCCAAGATCGAAAAGGATATGCGTCGATGCACGCGGGAAAACTGTACGAAAAATTCGCAGCGAGATCGACTGTGCACTACACACTATAACGAGAAGCAGAACCTGCAAATGAATGGTGCGACACCGGTTACTTCTCATGTGGGCGCGGCTATAGTACGTAGGGAAAACGGTGGGCCGAATTGGCGAGTGGGTGCTAAAGACAGCACTGTCCAAGCTACTGGACGGACTGAATGCCAGAAATTAGATTGCGACGTTCTCCCGTATGCGATGGAGTCGTCTGTGGAGTATCTAAACGAAGTTCAGGACCCGACTCCTGGTCGAAAAAGACGTGATTGTGACCCATTTTTATCCAGGGTTTCTGCAGGAATTGTTGTGGGGAATGACGATTGTGCACAAAAACAAGCGGTATTTGCAAGTACTCGAGGCACGACTTGCGCGAACGCAATGTGCAACCGGGAAAGCTACGGTTGTGACTACTGTGATGGATGCCAGAGACTGTTTTCATTTGTTGTGGTACCGACGCATGAAAACCTGGCTAGTTCATCGGGATACCCGTATGAGATTGGTGGCGGTGCACGATTTGGAGGAAATACTTTGCGTTGTCGTGCTGCAAATTGTGGGCAAGAACCCGTCTCTGGTGGGTTATGTGCGTCGCATTGTCGAACATCCGGGATAGGCTCGATGTTAGTGGATCAGGTAAACGTGAACGTCCAAACGCAGGGACAAGCGTGGGCATTGGCAGAGACGACAGCGACCACTGCACAAGAAGTCAACCAAATGAATCCGACATCATCCGGTAGGACAAAGAAATACTACTGCAAAATTGATGGCTGTGGTAAACAAGCTCAACGGCAAAGCTTTTGTAAGCGTCACTATCGTCTTCACGCTAGCGTCCCACCCGAAAGGTCCGAGCCCGAAACCAAACCCAGCAGTTGCGTCACCGGGCCTCAACACTCAGTCTTCTCTCGACCAACCATAGCCTGTCATTTTCTCGGATGTTCGCAACTCGCTCGCTCTGGCACTTCGCTGTGCTTGACACACGCCAAAGCGACTTTTTGCTGGCAGCCTGGATGCGAAAACATAGTGGAACGCGGCCGATTCTGTGGATTTCACGAATTCCGCAATCAATGTGCTTACGAAGGCTGCATGTTCAGCTCCGAACAGCACGAAAGTGGCTGCATGCATCACTCGAATGCTCCGAAATGCCGTCACGACTTTTGCGACAAATTTGCCGTCGGGTCAGAGATGTGCCGGGTGCACCAGAGAAGTTGCCAGAACTTTCCGTGTGTGCTGTGCCGGCTCCACGCGCTTTCTCCGAACAGATTTGAGACAGGCGTCGACGCGGGTATTGACAATGGAATCGGTACATTGTGAAAGTGGTTTTTTCATGGACGTCAAAGGGAATGCCTGAAACTGTGGTAAAGCTCCGTTTCGCTGTGTACCACGGCTGATTCCGTGTGTGCAGTATTTGTACTTAGCAATCTCGTATAGGGTTGCTAAATTGTGTTGTTCATTGATACGTTTGCTTGGTCAATTAACCACTCATGTCAATTATACTACAAGCGTACTAAAAAAACTGATCGAAGACAGTAGTGGACTTGCAAGTTCATACGCGTTTCACACAGTCCCATGCTTTTGTAAGTCCAGAAACAGATACAGGATATAGGATACCGGCACTGCTTCAACGAAGCCATTTCCAAGACTCAAGTGCAGCCATCAAATAAATGCTGCACTTTTTTATCAATGTATTTTCTACAAAGCAAAAAATACATCGACACAAAAACTTGCCTCGCGTGTCAAAACCGGTACTACCGGTTTTCCACGCGCCCAGCCGTTCTCAAGCTCGTCTTCGCTTGTGCACATTAAGGTCCCAATGGAGCGCGTGTACTCGGCGTTCTTCACGTCCGAGCGACGTACCGAGTCGCGGGAGCTCACGGCAGCAGCCCTCGCACTTCATAATGAGAGCCAAAATAATCCCTCGGACGTACCGCAGCGCGTGTGTTCAAGCGACCGCGACCGTCGACGTCGTGATGGGGACAAGAGACAGGCGGAATCGGTTACCGAAGCCCTGCGACATGCGACCGCCCGCCGCCAACAGCTCCACAATTTGACGACCGACTGGAAACGGTTTTTTCCGAAGGATCTTGAAGCCGCGGGTCAAGCAGCAGCCCGAGCTTTTGTCTTGGCGTACGGGGCCAAAGCGTTCACTGCTGTGCTACTGGCGTCACGCAAGTGGAGTAGTCTTGAGTATGGCTACGCCGATGCAGCGAGGCTCTTGTTGAGGCGCGATACGCTCCGATTTGGTGCTTTTTTCGGGACGTTAGTTGGGACGTTTCGCATCACGGAACTTGCAGCACGAGCAGCTCGAGGCGGACAGAAAGATGCAGTGAATTTAGCTATTGCAGGTGCAGTCTCTGGCTCGGCCTTGTTGCTGGATTCCCCTGCGAGACGGAAGACCGTTTCGCTGTACATGTTTGTACGCATGGTGGACGTCGTGTGTCGCCATTTGACGTCCATCGGTGTCTTGCCGACGTGGCGGTACTCGTCGGAGATGCTTTTCGCCATGAGCAATGCGGCCATCATGTATGCTTTTGTAGTAGACCCGAGTTTATTGCCTGAGGTGAGTCATTTTTTCTTTTTTTCTTGCCTTCTTTTGCTGCTGTCGGTAGGTCGTCGTTGTGGTTGTTGTCGATGGATGGGGCTGACGTTACGCGTTTTGCATGCATTTCTGTGTTGTTTGGTTTGCAAGAACTATTACCAATGGATCTGTCGGATTGGCGCTGTCACGCATCATGGCTTGGAGTACACTTTGCGTCAGCGTATGCGTGGTCAGCTAGACGCCCCTGGAAAGCCGTTGCCATTTCGTCTGTGCCAACCTCACTATCACATGTACGCTCACCACGGTCTTACAAAGTCAGCGTCACTGCATGTAATTATTG
>JH598611.1:63323-89417 GCA_000173235.2 Hyaloperonospora arabidopsidis Emoy2 | reverse complement strand
GTGTCGTCCGCTGACCGCCCCTGTAAACCCATTGCTTTTTCGTCAGTGCCCACCTCCCACACATCCGTTCGCTCACCACGTTCCAACCAAGACGGCGTCAAAGCCGTCCTTATCCAGTTAACTGGCCCCCTCCAATGCGAACTGCCTCGCAGGGAGTCCTGTGTGACGCACGCAACCAAGGAATGGATCAACGGCTTGGGGAGGTCAATGCAGGTCTACCTCCCTGTACATTTTCTTCCCGCTATGATTTTTCGCTTTCAGCAGCTTCGACGAGCTCCAGCTTACACAACCGCTCGCATCTCCTATGCCGCACTGTGCTCTTCAGCGTTTCTTACGTCGTATCAGGTTCGAGAGTGCTGCGACAAGAGCTAGCATATAAGCGCACTGACACAAATGTCTATTTGCTCATTCAGACGGTGGCGAAGTTGGTGATTTGCATGGCTCGCAATACTTTACACCGAGACGAAGCTGCCGCCATGCTGGCTGCTGGGGTAAGTACATTAACCTCGCTGTGTGTTATGTGCAAGTCTGTGGATCCTAATGCAGAAATATTCACGTACTTCCTATCAGGTTGCAACGGGCGGCGCTTTGTTCTTTGAGCACACCAAGCGCCGTTTCGAACTCATGCTATACTGCCTGCCACGCGCAATTGACATTGTGTGGCAACTATTGAAGCGTCGTGGTATTGTGCGCTATGTGAAGCACAGTGAAGTGGTGCTGTTTTGTGTCTCGATGTCGCTCATCATGTCAAGCCCGGCACGCTATTTTAAGCCAACGTACCTTCAAATTCTACGATTTATATTCGGCGGCGACATTATTTGAAATGCTGGTTTGAAACAAGAGGAACGCAGTCAAATTAAACCAGTGGCGTGCTAATAGTCTGCATACAATTGACTTTTCCGTAGAAGAATGCGTCACGCCTACAACTCCAAGTCGCTCAGGACAAACAAATCGAGCATCTGCTTCGCCTCCGCGGGTTTACTTGCAGGTACGAGGTGACCCGCTCCCTTCACGGTAACATACTTGATCCCCTCGAACAGCTCCACGAAGCCACCTGTTTGGTTTGTGCCCTTCTCCTCATAAGTCCAAGCCGAGCGAGGAGCCAGGCGAGGCAGACCCAGCGATTCCACTGCCCAGAGCCCACCCATAGCGTTGCACATTAAATCTGCGTCGCCGTGATAGATGACCCCCTCCAGTCCAGCGTCGAGTAGTTGGCGCCACAACTTCGTCACTTCAAAGTTGAGTGAAGGTGTGTACTTCAACGTCAGAGAATGCTGAAACAACGAGCGATCAAGGCCGAAACCCGCGCTTAACAGATCCAGTGAGGCAGTAGTAAGTGCGTTGCCACTCCAATACGCGAGTGCTGGGTCAGCGTGTAGTGCATCACGGACCTCGACCAAATTGAAGTAAGATTCAATGTGCTTTGTATCAAGACACATCTCGATCGTGTTGCCAACTGGGTGCGGAAGTTTACCTGGAGTCGGCGGTATTGAGGTTCGATTCACGAGACGCTGGATATCCTCCTCGACTGAGCCAACGCACGATCCGTATACGTCGTAGATGTTGATGCGGTCATAAACGAGTGTCGTGATCACGTCCACTAAAGCAGATGTGCAATCCGAGCTAGCGCGACCAATACCCGGCACTCCAAGAGCGCTCTTTTCGAATTCATGGAGATTCGAGCAGACTGATCGAATGTTCTGGTACTTCTCCGTGCTGAGAAGTCCATGATAGTATGCGAACATGGTGGTCGCCAATCCCGAGTACTCATTCACCCCGTTGCCCACCGCATACTTTTTCAAATTAATACGTTCCGATGGTTGTGTAGCTGCTGCGTTCCCTTTTAGAATGGCCAACGCCGTCGTCGGCACATAGACCCCGCCATAGCTTTCTCCAGCGATGACAAAGTCATTTTCTTGAAGCCAGGGAAATTTCCCAAAGAACTTGTGCAATGCGTCGTACAGATCTTGCGCTTGTGAGAGATCGTCAGCTTCGTACACTCCGCTGATGTTGTAGCTAAATCCGACGCCCACTGGAGACTCTATACACAACAGATTGGCTCGCTGGCTCCACGCAAAGTTGTTCACTCGAAGAGTTCTCCCATCTTCATTGACCAGCAGCGGCCCGTTCTCCGAGAAGCAGCCAAGAAGCGAGCTCGCCCCTGGTCCCCCGTTGAGCCACAACAGCACTGGGTCCGTCCGAGATGTGGCACTCTGCGAAGGGGCCAGAAAGTAAAAGGCTTGGCCTCCATTTTCCAGTGGTAAATAACCCGAGAACAGCCGCCCCGTGTACGTGCTGGGCTTGCCCACAAGCGTCAAGATCTCGTCGGAAGAGCCCGTGAAGTGCTCGCTCGGCACGTCCACCACCCTTGAGTCGATCGAGTCCTCGACTAGAGTGGTATCAGCCATTATTCCGTTCGTACGAAGGCGACTTTCCGTCTGCAATGAGCGGTGAAGTGATATCATGAGGTTTCCTGCAGCGACGAACATGAGACACGAGACGCCGTAGCGGATAAAACGACGGCTCGAGGCGGACAGCAGACCGCGTGAGGATCTTGTGGGTGGCGGCGGCTGACTGGCCGAGCATAGTCCACCCGTGAGTGGCGTCGTCTCGCTCATCGGGTCGGGGCGTAAATATTTTTTTACACAGACGCTGGTGTGGAAGGGAGAGCAGTTACAGCAGTGGTCAAGTCAATGGCGATGTTTAATTGTTCGGACATGATTTTTATTACGTTCCGTAATCAAGCCGATTAGTAAACAAGCGAACGCACGGAACAGCTACTGTCCCACGACTTTTTATTGGTGCCATAAAAGATTGCGTAGAAAACGTTCTGTTTGTTCCGTAGTGGGAATCTGTCCCGTGAAGAACTCGAATAAGTATGCGTAATCCAAGTTTATACTTTGGGAGCGGCTGCAACGAGTCGCATGCCGGTTGGTATAACCGGTTATGATGTGTGGTGTACATAAGGATTGATTTATCCTTTTTCTTTTTAAGGCGGCTGTATTGATTTGGCCTTACGAGTTCTCAGCTAAAATTCACTATTGTACAGAAGTGGACAACCGTTGGCAAAATGACGGCTGCTGGGTAAGGGTGAAGTGATGAGGTTCTCGGGGGGAGAAAGAACTCAAGGTGAGCACCCGGAGATGCCACGTAAAAGGTGAAGTGGGACAAACTGGGCGACATCACGAGTAGCGAGAGGACGCGAAAAGCGGCGAAAGATGTAACGGGGCACACCTTATTCAACTAACAGAATAAACCTTGCACTGCTGACAGTGCAAGGGTGTGTGCTTCTGACTACCTCACGTACACGTACGTGCAGAGGAAAATTGCGATACTGAGTAAGAGTACTCAGTAAAGGTAAAAAGTAGAACTGTATTTAGTATAATTGATCCTTTTAATAAATCCCTATTTGACTTCATTTAACTATGTCTAAATACAAACATGTATTGTAACTATCTGCGCGCCACTCATTGCGTGCTTCTGTCGTGACTTGACTTTATTGGTTGATATCTCGATCCTATATCAACCAATGAGCAGTGTGTTACATCTGCGAAGCAATATTATCTATTAGAATAATATTAAGAGAATATTTTGTTTGTCCTAACATAATATTCATACTTGATAATTACCTTATGTAAATTATCATGTAACGGAGGCACCCCGTTACAAAAGACGACTCCGCCACAGCCCGCAGTACGTAAGACAGCGACTACTTGATCAAAAGAGCCGGATGGGATAGAACCTTGGCGGCGGATATACCAGAAATGCGCAGCAAAGGTGGTATAAAACTTGAAACATGCTGAATCAGCGCATGGTGGAGACGGTGCTCGAAGACAGTTGCGTTGCGCTGGGCTCAAAGATGATGGAGTGCAATAGCGCGAAACACATACCAAATCTCTCGCAGGGCTCCAAAATCAGTGGTACAGAAAGAATTCCGAGTAATGGAGGCCGGGTGGACTAGATGGGTCCATGTGACTGGCGATCCGAGCAGTGGAAGTCAGGCGCGGCTGAAGAAACTCCAAAATTCGGCCGCTGGGGCAAAATCGAAGAAAAGATGGCACTCTGTCTCGACAGCTGCAGAACAACCTTCGTGCGGACATTGCATCACTCCCGGCAGGCAGCTTTGTAGAAAAGAAAATCGTGAATCGACCGGTAGCAGACGAAACATGAGCCGGACCTGGAGATCATGGGAAACAGGAAGCAGGTTCGGCGAGTTTTCTCGGTCGACAACCATCGAGACCATATCAGCTTGGGCTGAGTCCAAGATACTTGTATTGGGTGGAGACGTCTTCGGGGTAAAAAGGCTCCCCTGACGACCGCTCGCAAAACGTGCGTCAGAATGTAGGGAGCGAGGATAAGGCGTGTACCACGACAAATGCCAAGAGAGAAGTGATTCGGTCCACAGCGACCGGAATGAATGGTATGTAAAGCCACAGCAGGTTCCGTCACTCTAGAGGAAAGCTGTGCCACTTCTTCATATAATGCTCACGGCCACTCGCGCTGGCGACATACAGGAATTATGACCCCGGCCTGTTGTAAAAAACGGTCTTCGAAGTCAGCAAGGGAGGAGAAACCGACGGGGCAAAAAATCAGCCAAACAACGAAGGACGTACATGTCCGCAAGCGAAAGCCGGTATTGTCGAGATGAACCAATGACCTGACCAAGCCCGTGAGGACGAACGACAGACGGGAGTGACACTTGAAGCAGTGGATCACAAGAAAACCACACAGACTGGGTCAAGAGATGATGATCTCTGATGGCCATTGGTTGGTCAGCCAACCTGACTGGCCACAAAGTCGCCGACCCAATTTTCCTCGAGTAATTCCACCAAGAGAGAGTAACCGCATGTCAACAATGGAACGGTGTCGATGATACGACAGATTAAGAAGAGACGGAGGGCGAAGAGCACAACGGAGTGGCAAAGCTTCGGAAAGAAGGATGGCCGCTGAAGTGGAACACTCAAGTCCATCGGATGTCACATTGATGACATGTACTGTTGAGTGATGGAGACACGTTGCCGTCTGATAAGTACAGCCAGCTGAGAAAGTTGGAGGCCGCCTTGACTCGAGGAGAGATAGGTAAATTCACGCGAGATGAGGCAAACAGGCGGCTCATCAGGCTCCGTCCGACGATAAAGAGCAAAATTTTAAGCAGTTGCTGCCAGCGTCGGACAGTCGACTCAGGAACCTCAATGTGTGGCATAAATTACCACAAGACCGAGAAGATGACAGAACTGGCAAGTATCAAACGCCCTTTAAGTGTATGGGCACGATACCTCCAAAGCCGTAGTCAGTCGGCGAGACGTTTGTCGATCTACGCGAGTTGTGAGGCCGAAGAATCCCTTTGACCAAACAATACGCCAAGGAATTTAACATGTTTATGGGGCAAAAGACCTGGGATACCTCCGAGAGATGTTGGTAATCGAAAGCGGTTGAGGGGTAAGAACCCTACACTTGTCACGGTTAAGTACATCCCCCGATCCAGAGCAGTATAGCTATACCAGCTGAAGTTGGTCCTCCGCAGCAGTAGGAGACCATGCCAGAAGAGTGGAGTCATCCGCAACGAAGAGGCTAGTCGGTCGGAAGACTGGTGAGATGGGAATTCCCAAGTCCGGCCGAGAGCGTAGTAAATTACCCAGCGGCTCAATACATAATATAAATAAGAAGAAGGACAGCGGGTCACCCTGTTTGACCTCCCGGGTGACGCCTACTGGGCCAGCAGCTTTCCATTTAGCACAAAACGGGCGTCAGGGTTACGGTACAGCACCTGGACCCAGGAGCAAATCTGATGACCGAAACCCGTCTGAGAAAGAATTCGAAACCTATATGCCCAGCCCACGCGGTCGTAAGCCCTTGCAAAATCAAGAAACACTGCAATACAGTCTTCATCCGATTCGGACAATAATTGCTGTAGATCACTTAGCAATCGTACGTGATGATGAGGAGAACTCCCAAAAATAAAACCTTTTTGCTCGGCGTGGATTAAATGTGACATGAGCGGTCGCATCTGATAAGTCAAAGTGCTAGTTACGATTTTGACGTCAACTTGCATCATCGAAATAGGCCGGTAATTAATGGGGTCCGAGCGCGATCCCGACTTATGCAGAAGCGATACAGCCGCTTTGCGTTGAGAAGGGAGCAATTTACCACGCTGAAACTGGTAACGAAATACGATTGAAAGAATCTCGCCAAAGACGTTCGGGGAAATTTTATAAAAAGCTGCCGACAACCCATCAAGCCCTGGCGCAGACGAAAGGCGCAGATGGCGAATCGTATGTCTTAGCTCTTCAGCAGTAGGAGTTTCATCGAGTGAGTGTGCCTGCTCAGGAGATAAAATCCGCTGTATCGAAGCTAAAAGTTGGTCTTGGGCGCCTGTATCAATATCCTGACGCTGCATTGAGAAGCGTGATCACCTAAAAGAGCACCCCAATGGCTGCAAAAGATCTCCGTAGCCTCAGTAGGCCCTGTAAACTCGCTACCGTCCGAGCTTACAGCAGCTGTGATCGGTACGCGGTGAAGATCCGACCGTGGAGGCCTAAAAAATGGCCGAGAGTAGGTCTCCATGTTGTTCACGTGGGTATCAAATCCTTCGTCCTGACGAAGCTCACTATATTGCTGTTGGTGAAGTATCAAAATAGCGTGCGCGCGATCGAGCTGATCCTGAGCCTCCGTGCTGCATGATATACGGTACCCATCCTCCACAAAAGATACCAGTTTTCGAGCCTTCCGAAGCTCTCGAGTGCGATCACGTCGAATCCGTGCTTCCACAATTTTCAGTCTTGCGGATTTTGCGTTTCCAACCTTCCCATACCAAGCCAGGATTCGTAGCTGAACGAATCGTATCTACCAACTGAGCTGCCTCGTCTGATATGGCAGCCACAATGTCCGGTTAGTCGAGAAACCGCCGAGCAAAGCGCCAGTAGCCCTACTCTCGGCCTCTTAGTGACGTAGCAAGAGTCACACGGTGGAGGAGGTGGTTCCCACCATGGGAGTGTTCAAAATAAGAAGCAGCCGAATAATGCTGATCCACGAGCAAGGCGTCAAGAAAGATGTAGTCGAGACGCTTGACACGAGGTAAACGTCCGCTAAAGACTTTCTCATGAGGGTGATGCCCACATCAATCGTCATCCAGACCAAGCGAAGCCAACCATCGATTAAAATATTTTGTGGACACACTGTCACTGGATCGGCTACTAATTGAAACTTCGTGGGGCAAATTAAAGTCACCGAGGATCATGTGACGTGCACCTCCTGAATAGCATTGGCCCGCAAGAGCCGTATAGAATTCCATCTTCTCTTGACTTCCACAAGGCGCATATACGTTGTAAAGAAAATAAGTGACATTACCGGCTTGTGTGACAATGACAAGATACCTGCCTGTAATTGTCCTGGTAGAGATAATATGGGCAGAAGACGCGCCCGGAAACCGAGAAGATAGTATAGCCATCACTCCCGCACGAGGGTGGGTAATAATTGGTGAGTCAAGGGGCTGAAAATAAGAATAGAAACAGCGATGTCGACACTGCCTCAAAACACGGTACAAAACCTTGGAGCTATGGGTAGTATCGCTCAATTTTGTCTTTTGGAGACACACCAAATCATATGACACAACAAGAGACTCGACGGTCTGATTGCCATTGAGATTGATGCCGTTGATGTTAGCAGTAAGCATCCGCACGTCACACCAAGGTGAGATCATCTTAGCACTCCATCATCACCGCGGTACATCGAGGAACAATGGATTGTATGGGGCACGCGGCAACGTGCACCCCACCTGCCGTTGTGACGAGACGAAGAGTATTATATACGGCATCAATATGCGTACTGGAAGCATACAAGCTAACAAGGCAGCTCGCAACCGGACCAGCGTACCCAAAACGAATGCAACGATCGACAATACGATCGTAGAGAGGGGATTCGAGAATATACTGAAGCACGTCGATCGAAAGCAGTCGTGTTGAGGCGGCGCCGATCCACTGAATAGGGTGTCTACAACCAAGTAACAGCCAACCATCGCTCCGCATGATCGTCGGAGCAGACTCTAAGAGAAGAAGCTCGAAGAATGCCAGAGCCCGAGAAATGTCAACCACTTCAGAATGGTAGTTCTCATAAAAATGGCAGAGTGCACGCGTAGTTTGTACCAGAGTCAAACGGTCATCAGGAAGGATGAAAACCGCACTAGCCGACAAAAAGGACTTAAAACGATCTGGATCAACAGCCTGGACGAGACATTGAGTCAAATGAGGTCAATGACCTCCTTCAGCTGACCACGTCCCGTCTCGGTTTGCATTAAGTCTGCAAGCACCTTCTGGCTGGCTGCAGGCTCGTCTCTTATCGTCGTGAGGAGGGTATCTGGATCATTGGTAGAACAGAAGACTAGGTGGACTGTTGTGCGGATATTGTTGTCTGGAAGACGTAGAGCGTCTTCACGAGACGGCCTCAAAGCTATGTCCGACTTAAACTCGGCATAAAGATCACCAATTGTCAGATCCGGATCCGCTCGGGTTACAACACCGTCAGCATGCACCACCTTGGCGCAACTGGCTGCGTTCGCCGCGGCAGACTTCGACGGAGATACGCGTGTAGGCACGATCCATATCTGGTGAGCAAAGTAATCGTCGTCAACAGGAGACTCGTATACACCAAGTTGAGCGTCAGGATCATCCAGGGCTTCGTAGAAATTCCGTTCGGGTGTCTCGTTGGCCCGGCCATAGTGGCGCTTACAGTGGCGGATAAACAGGAACTCGTTTGCCATAGGTTTCGACTTTGTCGCGACGGACACCGGGCCGCTTGGAACGTCGTTCGTGGTCAAGAAGCCCCTGACGCCGAATTGGATCTTCTCAGAGGACCACGAGGGTGCAGGGCTCCAGGTATGGTACAAGAAGCACCACCTGAAGCACCATCTGATCCGTCGGCTGATGCGTGAGCGGCCCGGGGTTGAGGCGTCGAACGGATTGCGTCTCTGATGGACCTCCCTCCTGCTATCTTGGGGACATGGGGTGTAAGGTCCAAGGTGAGGCGTGACCGGCGATGTTAGGGTGCTTGAGGACGGATACTTGTCGTGTCCCGGTGTCGAACGAGGTACAATGACAACGTAAAAGAAGTTGGTCGACTGCCTCACTGTCAACGTCAAGACAAGGTGGGCGAGAGCCGGAGCGAAGGTAGATACGAACCTGACCCCACCAGAGTGCAGAGCCGTGAGTAGCCTCCAGATGAATACAGTAGAGGGGGGAGGATCCGCGCGAACGCAAGAGATCAAAGATAGTTTCTGGAGCAATTGAGTCGGGAACGCCGAACAAGTCGACATAGTGGCAGGCGTACAGAACACTGGTAGACTTAAAAGCGACCTGGTGACCAAGTATGGTCACCCCTTTCCCACCCGAAAGCGCCTTACATCGAGCGACTTGGCTCCAATAGAAATTGCACCATTCGACATGAGATCCAGAACGTTAATTTGGCCGCTACGAAGTAACTCCCCGACCTTTTCGTTCCCGTGACCACTAAGAAACGATGCAACCAACTTGGATGTTCCTGCCTTTGAAAAGGCAGACCCAACGTCCAGTTCAACAGAGTACGGGAAAGCTGCCGCAACCCCAGAACTAAGTTCACGCAACTTGCGTAGAATATGGTCACGGGCCGTCCCGTCATCATAGCGCTTGATCATATCCAACAAGTCAGAATCAGACGGTTTGGCGATGTCAAAGGAGACTGTCGAGGAAGATTTGCCTTGCAACTTGAGGCCGGCCCCATCTCGAAGAAGCGCGGCATATCCGCACGCTTCCGGAGAGGGAGGTCCCCCACCAGAAGACTTAGTAGACGTATGGCCATGACCAACGAGTGGCGGCGGGGCGGAAGAGGAAGCGCTTTCAGTAATGGGTGAAGGAGAGGCTTTGTGCTGGTTGGTAGGGCCGCAGTACGCACGGCAGTCCCCCCCCCCCCGTTAGAACCATGCTCCAGTCCAACAGGCGATAATCAGAACGATTCATGTTCGGCATAGGAAAGGTAGAAGATTAGTGGTCAAGATGCTCGCTTAGTCACTTTGGTGCAAATTGAGAACCAAGAATTTATTTATTCTGTACAAAGTTTTACAACCCGTACATCTAACCGTAGGATAGGGGAGCAAGCTCTGGAGCTCGCCCTTTGATGTAAGTATTCAGTTCATAAAACTGAATCAAGTTGCAAAACACTATACAACAGCAGCAGTGACTGAAGAAGGAGTATGAAGCTGTTAATGTCTAAATTAACCCAGAAGTATACTCATGCAACGCGATCAACCTTAATTATGAGCGTCCACTGTTTGCTTTACATGACATTCACTCTTGATCGATTTTAAGCCAATCACGTGCGTGCGTCACAATAGTGACCTAGCCAAAGATTGACTATGAATATACCTATATACCATTGAGAATGGGACATGCTTGATCGCACTTAGTACGTGTAAGGTACACCTAATCGCGTTATTTACGGACACACACAGATAAGTACGATTAAAAAGTTCGGCATTCAACCTTGCGCACAGTCACTAATAGCTTCACCCTTCGGGCTCGCAATCAGTAATAAGATACTTTATCAATTAGGGATTCAGAGTTGTATCGTAAAGGTGATACTAAGCACGAAGCTATTACATTCCGACGTATCTGCCATACTATTACATCTTTGAGTGCGTGAAACTATCAGTACCGCAAATAGTCTCACGCATGTCTATTTTGCGTGACTTATTTTATTCTCTCTTACCCCATTTTGTATGCGTATTACTAATTATGAATGTAGAGTGTACTATGTGTGGTAAAATTAGTCTCACCGTCACCAATCATTGTTTTACCCAAATAAGTAATTCAAGGACAGAACGTATAGTACAGTTTGCGATCTCGTGTAGTACAGTTTGCGATCTCGCCCTCGCTAAAAACATTCGTGATGTGATAAAAATATCATCTTGTCGGCAAGGAGAGTCTCCTATGGTGCGTTTTATAGAATGCTATCAAACCACTGAGGATACATTAATGAATGCTTACCTATCTTTTTGTGTAGTGATCGGCAATCTGAAATGTAGAATATGGTGAAAATAAAAATAAATAGTTTGTAAAATCAATATTACGAAAATATATGGTCTGCTTCGCAAAAATTATTTCCAATACAGCAACCGTCCTTTTTTGAACAATAAACAATGGCGAGGTCAGAAAGTTATATGCATACGGGTGGTGCCGATCCCAGCCGAGCAGCGAAATAGAACAAATTCGAACTACCAAGCCATCAGACCCACTGATCGATGTAAGTATGCTATTTTTCTTTTCCATCCACACAGACTAGATATGAATGACAGCATTTTAGATTTACGGTAGATAGTCTCACACATAACACGTAATACTACTTTGCGTATGCGACTAATTATCAATCCAGACTACCTGCGGTGTGCGGGTTAATGAAAATTGTGAATTAATTAATTAGCCCACACTATTGTGTGTAAGGCCACCACTTCCACCGGTCCAACTTCTCTACATTGCATATGCAGTCATTGCGGAAAGACGCTATGCAGCCAAGTCTATTATCAGCGTCAACGATTTGGGATGCGTTTCACGCGGCATAACACACGCATTGCTTATCATTCAATGCTGTCAATGGCATCTGCGCTGAACCGCCGCTGGTAATGGCATCGGTGACGAATCAACCGGTGGCGATGGCGTCGGCATTGAAAGCTTAAGATTCAAGATATTGTCACAGTCTCAGATTTTGCTCGGGTTATGAAGTAGATAACTATTGATACCTTGGAAAAAAGTAAAAATATGTAGTAATTCGATTTATTATAGATTCTTTGTCTAAAATTCAAGGAGAGTTCAGAGCACGTATGCTGTAATATGTCCCCTTTTCACTGAAACCGTCATATTTGTGCATTTTTATACTAACCACATAAAGGAGAGACGACGGTAAAATTTAGCGAAAATGTTTCCGATCGTATGAATTTACCCAGAGTTCGAATTTTCGGTTATAAAAACTCGACGCGCATAGTCTCTATTCTCGAGGCAGTATATGGACGTGGGAGCAAGACTGATGTTTGGATTTTGCAGACAAATGATGATCTCTAATTGGAGTTCCGCCGCCTGAATGCTCAGTTGTAATTTGTCGTGCCCGTCCTGAGGCTTGTTACCAACGGTATCATGAGGCAGGGCAACTCGGTGTATAACTCTGCTTATATCGATCCTAAGAACCAGAAGCCTATCGTGGAAGAAGTCATCGCTAGACGTAGTCAGATGCACAAATTTCAAATTTAATTTTACCTGGATTAACATTTTAAGAAAAAAATAATGTGGATTCATTTAGAAGGTTTAATTCAAAAAATGAACAAATTTTAAATTTAACCACAAACAACGTAAAGATTCTATTATTTGTAGGGTTGAGATTAGTGCGTGGAGAATAAAAAGGTGGTGGTGACTATCGCAGGTGAAGAACCAGCTTGCATCGTGGCCTTGGTGTGATCTATTGAACAAGAAGAGGAACTTTCTAATAAAAGGATTCCCTGATACCATATAAGACACCTTCTATCGTATATATCCCAAATCCTAGAATGGCTAACAGGTAAGATCCCTCTTTGCGGACATTCATTTGCACCGAAGGTGACCAGCTCCGATGTACATGAAGAAGAGCCGTGCCGACACCTCTAGCCGTGGTGAAAGAGATTACACTTGTGCGTCAACAAATGTGCCGGGCACTACGCATACCAGGTCATTAACTTTTGTTTTTGGTCTGTCTATAACGCAAACTTCTAGCACTACTCTCCACCGTCTGCAACAGATCTAGATCATCTTGAGGACTCTTTTGTGATCTCAAAATTTAAGGACGAGGGATCATATGCTAGAATGTCAATAGGATATAACTGGTCTAGGTCAAGGAGTGACCGGACAACGTCTGTTCGTACGGGTGATGGTCAGGAAAGATCAAGAATCCACTAGAATCATATTTTATACCATCTGGCTGCCGACTG
This sequence comes from Hyaloperonospora arabidopsidis Emoy2, assembly GCA_000173235.2. Lineage (NCBI taxonomy): Eukaryota > Oomycota > Peronosporomycetes > Peronosporales > Peronosporaceae > Hyaloperonospora > Hyaloperonospora arabidopsidis. Next base: position 76,441 of record JH598611.1, on the reverse strand, counting down.
CGTCCGAGATCTGAAATGCATGCAGGACAACTCCGAGTTTATATCTACACCAAAATCCATGATCTGTTGTTTTCTTTTTTTGGACGTAAAAAGGCAACTGGCATGTATAGCATCTTACTTCCGAGTTTCAGGCATTCACCGCCAAACACAAAAAATATATTATGGTGTTGAGGCAGTTTCACCGTCCAGTATTGCGGCTATCGGCATGTAAGATGGTATGAATCCATGTAACCCAACACACTCGATAATGACAATTTTAACTCAGATTAGATGGCATCAAGGGTGGAACCTTCTCGTCCTCATAGTTCTTGCCGTGATGATGACAATAACCTAAACATTTATATGATTTGGTCTCTGCCGCAGTCTCTCAGCCCACATCTGTGAACTCGGACGCCACAATGAGAGACCATCATAATTATGTGCATCCTAATATAGTGTGTTATACACTAATTGGCTTATTACATGATATATCGAGTAAGTTTTAGGGTGAATTGATCCACGCTTGTAGTTGTGACCATTCCCCAGATCACACATTCCTATTCAGTGTAGTCCACACTCTTTACGATGAAAGTTGTAGTTTTGAGCCGATGATTTATTTAAATTAATTAGTATAATTTTTTAGGAGAGAGTGTGGCAAAGTGGTGGCAATTGATTTGGCAGTTGCGAATGACGTTGCATGGCGTGGATTGTGTGCTCTCGTTAGGATTGAAAAGACTATGATTGGCGGGAACAGTCTAAGAAAGTTTTTTCTTCGATCGTATGATTTGGTTTCAGAGGACTGAGTAAGCATTGCGGCGAAGATTAAAGTCGATTCGTCGCAGTCAAATGGCAAGGACAAGAGATCCGTGATCCGTGGATCGCGATCCTCAAGGAAGAAAACGAATCGACTACAGAGGGATATTTTGATAACTTGATCCGGTATATGTCATTGGTAGGTCACGAAGATGTGACGTTTGCAAAAGGACCGTGGAAACGGTGATTTATAAATACCGAAGAGCGGCGATTCCCGTAGGAGTCCTACAGAATGCAAAGAAAAATCGCGCGACCTCTCTATGGACCACATACTATGTGTACATCATACACCGCGATCCGCGACCCGAGAACACTGCGATTCGATAATTCGAGATTGCTATCTATGATCGGTGATCTGTGTGTTAGTGTGTTTTTATGTGGAACACATTGTAGAAGGGGAAGATTATGTGAATGGGAGAATTGTGGCAGTTGATCTTGAGATGCCGATAGGCGCAGTGATAATTTGGCCTTGATTGTCAAACATAAGTAGATGTAAATTTTCTTCTAAAGCACGTGTGGTTGTCTGTTTCGGGAAGGATAGCTTGACCTCCCAATTGTTTAAGAGCATCTAACTACGGTCCAAGTTTGACTGTCCCTTGCATCGTCTGGTAAGGCGCTCAAGAATGATCAAGGCAACTTTTACTGCAACCGGACCCAGTGATTTCTAATAATTCACATACAAGATAGCGAGACGACTCAAGTGGTCAGAAGACGAGTAGATCAAGTTTCAACGTATTTGACAAGAGACCTCAAGATAGACGAGGGAAGCTCATTTAAAGTCCCCGAACAGTATACGTCCATCTAGTAAGGTGTATCCACTTGTACCAATCCCTAACCATGTCAAGTCCGGTATCAGCTTAAGACCACGAGAAGAGCTCAACCCGTCATGCGAACTGGTACAAAATGTGATGTAAGTTTTATACATGTAAACGGAATACCCGTTACAAAATTCGGTCGCCTGGGTAACAGTGAAGAGCTCATATTGCTTCAATAAATTATCTATCCCCACTTTACCATGAGATCACTTCGGCAGGGTTTATTACCCTGTTTAATCATAATTAAAGCTTAAGTCACATTTCGGAGTAAAGAGAACACAAGCCTCTGCTATGTTTTTAGTTGGTGGTGACTACTCGTGCTGACAAAATGAATCGCCTGCTCTTATGTGAGACGGATCACTTCCTGAGTATCAATTTAACCACATCGTTTTTATCTAGTGACTCTATTTGTTTCATAACCTTTACTACATACGAACTAAGTGAATTTTATGCAACATTATTCCTCTGACATAATAACTATGGTATCTCTGTGAAGTTATTAACTATGTACATTACTCGCTTACAATGAGGCAGTAATGGTGCAGACGGAAGGGTGCAGAATGGGAAGGGGGTGGGTACGTGCAACCTCACGTAGTGAATGGGTAATCGACGTGATAAGCCAAAATACAGCACAGAATGTATGAGGACAAGCGTCTTACCATCTCGAGTAGCAAGAAGACGCGGAATCTTCCCAAGGTGATCCTGAAATTCCTTAGATACGCAGGATATAGACTATATGAGTTATGTGATCGTATATTATATTTCTCCTGCAGTGTATATACTGGAGGTGCGCAGCAAACGTGGTGTAAAAACTGTGTACACGCTGAGTAGGTGATCAACGAGAGCGAAGGTTCTCGAAAATGTTAATTTGCGCGAGGTCCAAGTACGATGGATAAGGATAAATCAGAAAGATGCACCAATCTCTACTGAAGGCACTAGCATGAACTTGGCGTGAAGCATAATTCAGATGGTTGAAGGGTGTACGACTTTTTTTACTATTGGCATGCTGGTCACAGAAATAAGTCATAGCCGGAGAAAGACTGAAATCGGTTTGCTAAGATACACTCAAATTTAGGATTCCCTCCATCTTGCTGGCCGCCATACAGTCATTTTGCGGGAAATGTACCAGATGTTGAGAGTGCTCTGAGGTGAGTAAACGTGATCACCAAACTAGACTGTTTGATTGCATCGACAGTGGTGCGGTAGAATATAAAAGATTGCTTTGTTACTCGTACTGCAAATTTGACACTGACACTGCAGCTATCGTTTTCTGCTACCTTACCTACCTTGAACTTACGACCTTAACTGTGAAATGCTTTGAACTTCTTTCCTTACCTGTCTCAGACTCATAATCGCAACTGTCAACTGCCTTGAACTTCTTCCTTCACTGGTCGCAGCCACTACGCAGTGTAGCAACTTGACACGACCCCCTCCGAGTACGCACTCGGAACACACGCTGCGGCGTTGCATTCTGAAGCTTGTTCGTCTTTTCGCTCTTGGTTTTCGTGGTATAGCTGTCTTAGCTGTTCACGAGGCGTTGATCCGGTAGCAGGTTGCATTCCAATTAGCCGCTTCATCTTGACCAGCCGCGTGTATCCGAGCGGCTTTGTCAGCAAATCGGCCGGGTTATTGTTACCATCGACCTTGCGGACGCGGACGGATTTTCTGGCAACTTTTTCTCGAACATAATGAAGCCGCAATTCAATATGACGGGTCTTCCTGCTGTAAGTTGGGTTGGAGGCCAGCGACATAGCTGCAGCTGCTTGGTTGTCCACTCCGAGCGAAAAGACAGCTTTCATCTTTGGTAGTACTTCCACCAATACGTTTGCTAGCGCTCGACCATCCATACAGGCCTCACATGATGCAATGTACTCAGCTTCTGCCGTGCTCTCTGCTACGACTGTCTGTCGTCGTGAAGCCCAGGCCACCGGCCCTCCTGCCAAAAGTAATGCGTAGCTAGTGACGCTCTTTCTGGTCTCCGGGTAGTTGCCCCAATCGGAGTCGCAGTAGCCGTCGATCTTAATTTCGTTGACTCTGACGACCGCTTGAACATAATTCTTTGCTATGTCGTGGCCTTGAGATACCGTAACACTCGCTTAAGCGCTCCACCATGCTGTACCGTCGGGTTCTCGACAAACCGGCTTAAATATCCGACCGCATAGGCGAGATCAGGTCTTGTACTTGTTGCCATGTACATCAGAGAGCTTACGGCTGCTCGGTAGTCAATCCCTGCCGCCTTGTCCGCTTCAGTCATTGCTCGCAGTTTAATATTCAGGTCCAGTGGTGATCTGCATCTATGTGCATCTTCAAAACCAAATCTACGAAGCACGTCCTTGGCATACTTGGTTTGGTGGAGGAATGCACCCTCCTGTGTGAGGTCCACTTGCACGCCAAGGTAACAATGAAGTTTTCCTTGGTCCTTGATGCCATTTTGTCATTGAGCTCCGAGAAGAACGACATCTTCCATGCCTCATTGTTTGTCCCACAGATGATGTCGTCCACATACACGAGCAGGAGCGCAAATACGTCTCCATTTCGGAATACATACAAACAAGGTTCGGAGGTACAGCGACTCCATCCATACGTGTTCAGCCAGGAGTTTAGTTCCTCGTACCACTCGCTGACCACTTTGATGTAGCCCATACATCGCGTGTTTCACTTTGTAGATCCACCCCTTCTTGAGTGGAAACCCTGCAATGTGCCGGATATAATGAGTGATTTGGAGAGCTGCGTTAAGATCGCCCTATCTACATCGCACTGAAACGGGTTTAATGCTAGCAGGTTACACAAAGCCACAAACAGCCTAAACGAAGCCATTCTGGCCACAGGTGAGTAGATATCCATAGAATAAAAGTCTACTTCCGGCTGTTGTTTGTCACCTCGTGCACAGAGTCGAGGTCGAAACCGCAAGACGTTGCCGTGTTCATCAGTTTTAATTTGAAACATCCACATAGTCTCCAGCGCCCTTTTGCTACTTGGCATTTCTTTCGTTGGAACAAGTTCAAAAACACCCTTCGTCTTCATAGCGGCCAGCTCCTTTTCCATTACCATTCCACCATTCCTTCTGCTGTGGTGACTTCATAGCTTGCTTAAAACGTTTTGGCAGTGGAACTTCAGATTCATGCCAGAGCCGTTTGAGAGGACTATCCTGTGTTGTTGCCGCCATTGCTGCATAGTCTATAAATCCCTGAGATGTGTCCACGTCATCACCAGTGACGTGAGCAAGTGCAGTACGAGACTTCTTCCGTTCAGCCTCACCACTTACAGTTGAGGCTTCATCATTGCGGAGTCGTCGGCTTCCCGAGAGTTGTGACAGTTCTAGAGGGGTTTTGTTGTCGGTATAGTCGTCCTTCTTTATGTCGCACAGTCCAGCGTCACGGTTTGGCATGTCTGGTTCATGTACACTACATGAACTAAGCCCATCCTCGAGGCCAAAATTACTTCCATCCATTGATTCGCCTTCGGAGTATGACTCAGGTCTGCCTTCGACGTCTTCACCAAAGTCCTCATCTTCAAATGAAGTGGCAGACTCTCTGCCGTCACTGCGCGTAGATGTAAGGTCACTTTCATCATCTTCTCCCACGCTTTCTTCAAGAGCAGCAGCATCAGCAGGTTGTAGATCAGATCTAGGGCGGGCGTGAGCCTGGTCATCAAGACATGGATGATTTCGCTGTGAATGCATTGGTGAAAACACAATGCGATCTCTGAATTGGGGTGGTCCGCGATCCATCCATCTGTGCTGTAACTTGTCTTCCGCGAATTCGTGTGGCGCGGATTCAAGTTGCTCGGCTTCATAATTTATGCGCTCAACGCTAATATCACTTGTGTCAGAGATAGTATCCTCTCACCCCCCAGCGACTGGCAGGTCGTAATCCTGACGCCTGGCGCTAGTTAGGTCGGGGTAATGTGCGACTGCCCAGTCGCGGCAAGATTCGCCAAATTCTGGTCCTCGGCGATCCTTATACATCACTTGCTCATTCACGGTCACCTGTCCACCGTAGATCACGGTACCAGCTGAGGGAAGGTAGACCTTACATCCAAGAGTGTCTTCGCGATAGCCTAGGACAAACCCAACTCGACAGTTGTCCGTAAACTTGTGTCGTGATGGTCCCACCTTAATATATACGTAAGCCAGTGCGCCAAACTTGCGCACATGATGAATATCTGGCTTCCTATGCCACATGGCCTGATATGGAGTACGGTCAATCGCGCTCGAATAGGACCAATTTTTCAAATAAGCGGCATAGTGAAGTGCATCCACCCAAAACGACGTCGGAAACCCGGAGTCTTACATCATGGATTTCATCATCCCGGTCAGCGTTTGGTGTGTTCGATCTACCATATTCAATCGTGACGTATTTGGTGGGGCCAGATTGTGCGCTATACCGTGGGCTTGGTACCAGTCCATCATTTCGCTATTGACAAATTCTCCCCCTCCGTCCGTGAACATCTCTTGACTTTGCAGTCAGTGAACTGTCGTTCCGCCCAAGTGATGTAACGCTTGATCAGAGGGTTCACTTCGTTCTGGTTCTTGGTCTTAACTGGGTAGACCGTGGTAAACCTTGAAAACGCGTCCATGATGACCAGTACCGCGTGAAACCGTGTGCAATTGTAGTTTCTGGGAGGAAATGATAAATCTGCAAACACCAGCTGATTCCTTTCCGTGACACCGCGATCCAGCGACTTTCGGGCGGGCCTTGCACGTTGCTTTCCTAACTGGCATGCTTCGCAAGTAGCAAATTGTCGCTTTTGAAGCATCATACCACCAACCAATCCCTGGTCGGCCATTCTTTTCACATGTTGGTGGCATAGATGCCCCAATCTTTCATGCCAGCACTGCAAGTCGGCGACATCATCACGCAGCGTATAATTTACCATTGCCTTAGGTGCCCGCGATCCCCGGACATTGTTCAAAACGGATTGTTAGCTGTGAGCATCCAAAGGCCGCACGGTCTCAGCGGTGCTTGGATGGCAATGGTGGCATTCTTGAATAAAGTGTATAGTCCCTTCGTATCATTATATTTGACTCGGAAACCCTGCTTCCGTGCCACTGATTGGGAAAATAGGTTGGGGCGTCTGGCTGAGAAGTAGACATCTTCGAGCCTTACTGTGACTTGGACTCCATCTACGATCACCCATAAATCGATGATGCCGACCCCGTAAGTGCAATGGAACCATTGTATCCTTTCACTGTCACCTTCTTACGCCTGTCGAAGTCAGGGATCGAAACTCCACAAAGTACCGTCTATCTCCGACCAAATTTCGGTTAGCACCGGTATCGTAGACCCAACTTTCGGGATGATAATCATCCTGCGACGCAGTTGATGTCGTAGGCGCGTGACACTGCATCCCTACAGCACCTTCAGCATCCTTGGTTGTGCCTTCCGCACTCGTGGAGTCTGGTTTTCTGTTTCGGGGTTGCCTATTGGCTTCACTGGCCCATACAAATTTCCTCTGTCGCGCTCTTAAGCCAGTGTGCTTCGCCTACGACAAGTTAATGTGGCTGCCGCTCCCACCTGCATCCTGTGGACAGTCTTTGCGCGCGTGTCCAGGCTTATAACAGCCAAAGCAGTTTCCCAACCTCCTGTCTTCTTCGCGCTGGCGCTGGTTACCCTCCCGTTTCATGGTCCTAGGTTTGTTAAACTCCCCGCTGCCTCCTTTCATCCTTGTCTTGCTCGGTGATCTGAGGTATGTTGTCCGGTCTGCGTTCCCGAATGCTCGTGACAACATCTGGTCAGCCTTGTTCGCCTTGTCGTATGTTATTGACATCTCGACAATCTTCTCGGGAGTGTTTACACAATCCAATCCGGACTCTACTAGGCCACGCAAGCGGTCAATCGATCTCCCGCGGGGAGAGATGACACAAGCATCCCGCTAAAACTGTGTCATCGAGTGTCATACCCACCGTTTGCAATCGGGTACGCAGCCGAACCATGTTATTTAGGTGGCCTTCAAGATCACTGTTTGGCGTGCATCGTGCAGCCTCCAGTTCTGCGTACAATCGTCTCTTGGTTAGAGCTCGGGTATGATCATTGACGGTGCCATCGAATCTGTTGCATAAGTACGTCCACATGGATGTTCCATCTGTCTGCTGCATCAGCTGTTGACCGAAATCCGTGTTAACTGAGGCAAATATCAGTCGCTGTAAAGTTTTTTGATTATCTTCCCAGGCTACAGACTGCACTTGGGTCCAATTCGGATCGCGCACCATAGCTTCGGTAGCGATTCGATACACGACTTCATGATGGAATGCCAGCTCCATCAGCCTGCGATAGTATGGCCAATTTTGCCTGCTCCATCGGACTGGAAGACCAGTTTTCTCTGATATATCAACGTCCTACGATGACTTGCTTGGGCTCATAACCCTGTTTGATTGCATCGACAGTGGTGCGGTAGAATATAAAAGATTGCTTTGTTACCCGTACTGCAAATTTGACACTGACACTGCAGCTATCGTTTCCTGCTACCTTACCTACCTTGAACTTACGACCTTAACTGTGAAATGCTTTGAACTTCTTTCCTTACCTGTCTCAGACTCATAATCGCAACTGTCAACTGCCTTGAACTTCTTCCTTCACTGGTCGCAGCCACTACGCAGTGTAGCAACTTGACATGTACTAGTCGAAACAATAAACAGTTCTTGCGGTCAAACTGAATGACTTCTAGGCTCCCATTCGCACCTTTCAATTCAAAGAGTCCAGCGATCAGGAATATTCGCCACCTGGAAATCGAGACCCGTTGTAATCACAATTTGCGCTGACTTTGGAATGTGGGAAGAGAGCTAAAATCAGGTGTCACTTCATGTACTAACGGCGAGGTGGTATTCGGCGATGTCGAGGGCGCATGGTATCTAAATAGATATAGGCGCCACCACTTTGAAAAAGAGCTACATCATATCCTATACCAATGTGCATAGCTACTCCCATCCACTGGATATCGAAATCCTTTTTCCGACAACATAAGAAAATGGTGTTCAATTTAGCAAGCGGAAGGAAACAACCCAATAAGGTACGCAGTTGAATAGATAACGCAGACTAAGCCGTGATGACAGTGCACCATAAACGTGTTCGTTTGTTGTCTTCCATTTTCTCTTCACATCTGCGGACCCGAGGCTTCGAGGCACCTGCCTACTTGGTATCAGTGTAGTTGATTTTCTAATGTAGAGAGTAGAGGCGAGGTACCCCGGTAGAGTTACGATGTCGATCTAAATAAAAATCATGAATAAGCAATACCAACTCACCGACAAACCAGCATAAAGCTTATATAAACTAAGTACCTGATTTTGACGTTTTGTGGCGCAAGTTCTTATTTGATTATTGGCTTATAGATCCAGTCATACGGGTACGAGATTATAGGCTCTACAAGATCCTAATCTGCTGACTATCAGGCTCTGTGCATGGCGCATATCTAGGCATCATTTACTCCTAAGATGACTCGTCAATTTGTTATTAGACAATCACATTATAAAAATGGGTGTAAATATTCTGTGCAGTGAGCATAGCCACCATAATAAAGTGTAACCTTTTCTTTCCACTGAGAAACTTTGGGATTGAGGGGAAATTACTCGAAGGTAACCCCCCTCTTTTGTTTCTATGAATATACACTATACACAAATGGACGAATGACGCGTCTGTAACTGTAAGACCTCCTATATTTTCTCACAATATTACTGGGCGACACAAAAATTAGAGACATGTAAACTTGGCCTTCGTCAAAAATAAACGGTTACCTCTCAATAATAAACCATGTTTAATCTCGTTTACACTATATACTAATAAAAACATATATAACAAGTTGCTCACCACTCATTGCGCGCGTCTGTCGTGGCTCGGTCATATCGGTTGATACCATGGCCAGTTACAACCAATAAACATAGTGTCGCTAACTGCAATGAAATATGCTCTGATCAGAGAATATTTTAAAAATAGTCAAACTATATATACCTAATGTGAATATCGTGCGAGGGGCTCACCCTGTTACATCAATCGTACGGCACATGAGAAAGATCATCGCTCTCCTTCACACTACGCTCCTGACCACAAATAAAGTACCACCCATGTTTTGCTGTCTGTATCATCGACCATTGCGAGTTGAGAGCTACTATTTGTGTTTACCAAACGTGCGATAGTATTAATACATGTGTAATCGACCCGCATTTAGCAGGTTTTAGGAGGTCTCTTATCCTATTAAATGACGAAATTTGCAGCTGATTGGGAGAATCAGACGCCCTCTCCCATAAAAAAATAACATAAAAAGATGGAAAATATGACTGGCTTCCATTCAATAAAGGGTCTTGTTACCACGCAACTCGATGACTTCGATGTCGCGAATTGGCATAGAGTCAACAAATGTGCGCAAGGTGTCCGATTTGATAGGTGCCTAACCAAAAAAAATAGCCAAATGGAGCTTGGTGACTCCATAATATTGCTTACCATTATTTTATACTCTTGCTGCTAAGATTGACCACAAGTTTTCTATCAGATTCAGATCGGGCTGGCGGGTTGGCCATTTTAATAGCTTCGCCTGATGCTCTTCGAAAGATTACGATGTCAACTCTGACGTGTGGATCGATGCGTTGAACGCGTAGTCATCCCTGTAGTGCAAATGTGCAAGCGGAAGCAACATATCCGAGAATGTACATACATAGTGCATAGACGCCTGCGTCTCGAGGAGGACGGCCTCTAGACTTCTCCTTTGTGAATAATGCGGCCCAAAATATTACCGAACCACTACCGTTACACCTGCGGGTGGTCTTACAAGGTGAGGATCTCAGGTCCACTGTAATAATCCTTTTAATCATCGGGACCGTCAAGGTTAATTTTTCTCATCAGATAAAATGACAGCGTCTCAATCCTACTCACGTGGCTCTTGGACCAAAAATGCCCCACTTATTTTGTGCTCCGGTGCGAGAGAAAGGGTGAAATACATTTTTATTAAACTGGATTCGTACTATAGAAGAAGCGTCAGATGGTGCGCGCGGAGCACATGACATCGAGCTTGTCGATCAATTGAGCGGTTGTGAAGTTTTTCTCTGGATGCGGCTCACACCCCGCGGCTTGTTAAAAATGTTTTTGGCCACTTTTACTCTTGGGTTTCTGGAGCTGCAGTGCTGTTCGCACACATATGCGCAATGACTTGGTCCTATGCAAAGTTTCCCGGACGGAGTGTCCGGCATCACGCAGCTCTCGGATGCTTTTTCACTCTTCGTCTGGCAGCGCCTTCCCCATTACTTGAATGGTGCCAAAACTCTGTACAGAACATTGTACAATCATTCTTTGTGCCATATTTTTTAACTTAATTTTTTTATGAAGGGGGAGTGTCTTATTCTCTTATTCAGCTGCAAATTTCGTCATTTTATGCAGAAGAAGACCCCCGAAACCTGCTAAATTCGAATCGATTACACATCTATCATACCATTGCAGATATATTGCAAGCCCGAAGGGTGAAGCTATTAGTGACGGTGCGCAAGGTGAAAGCCGAACTTTTTAAATCGTACTTATTAATCGATGTGTCTCTCAGTGTGTCTCTCTTTCTCTTAATTACGCGCGTATGTGCAAAGTTCAACGGCGTCTTGCCACAGCAACGCAGCTCGCCATCAGTGCCGAGCTTCTTGTTTTGATTCTCAATGTTATCATGCTACCGTCAAACTTATTTACACCAGCGATATTAGAGCTCCCGTCCTGGGCGGAACAACAGCTACGGAATCTACAAAAGCATTTTCTGTGGAATTGCTCGACCAGCACCGACGCCGAAAGGCACAAAGTGAACTTGGCGCTTCTGCATACGCCTAAACGATCGAGATGTGTGGGTCTCGATTTGATTTTGATCGCTTGCAAGACTCAGCGTGTCAAGCATGCCAATTTATGGCTCACACAACGCAAGGATATCTACTTTACTGCATGACAAGCTTATGTCTTCCGGGGAGCTTCGGATACGAGACATTTAGGAGTATCGCCACTCGACGAACGCACGCCAATGAGGTCTAAATCTCGATGGACCACCGGCTATAATCTTAAGCAGCTGTTACAGCCGTGGCTGGCCCTCAGTCTACCGAATTCAGCGAGCAGGAAGCAGCGGTATATGGACAAAATTGAGAGCCTGTCATCCACAGCCATCAGTTGGACTAAACCGGAGGAACTGGTAGTAGAGAATTCTCGGCCTTTGCCTCACTGTTCCCGAGAGATGACGACTGGAGAGAAAGCCTTGTGTCCCACGTACTCTTGGGCTGACAACCCTTGGATATTGGATCGCTGGGGGGACCCTCTGACCGCCAGGAAGTATAACAAGATTCATCCCTGCACAATTGTAAAGCTAGGCCTGCAGCGGATAGGAGTCCACACCTACTCATTTGTCATCCCATCAGTCGGACACAAAAAGCATCAACAGGCCAAGCTGCGTCGCTGAGAGGTTGCGATACTACTGAGTGCGCCGAATATGAGCATTGGGGCCCAGCCTCTATGTCGCGCGGACCCTACTTCAGCGGAACCCTCTTGAGTTGGCCCGGGTACATTAGTGGGAACTTATTGCGCCGAGGCGTGTGCAGAGAATAGGTCAGTGTCAGACTCCTGAGCGGCGAAGTATTATCCTGCTAGAGCAGTAACGTGATGATATCCACTGGAGCGTTGCAGCGGACAACATCGTCCATCAGTGCACAGCGGCCGAATGTCTGACGCTACGTCGGAGTCGAGCCGACCGCGGCATCGTCTTTTACGCGCGCGTCCGCTGGTCCATGGGCTTCCGTGGAGTGTCCCGGACTCCGTCGATAACAAAACCGTCCAGTTGGCGTTGAAAACCCAACTGTTTCGGTGGTTTCACGGGTACGGCAGTACGCCAACTCAGACCTTGTTGAGACTCGCGACCGTAGCGCGCAATAGCGCTTGGCAAGCTGCAGCATTAGCACAGACTCCTGCTTCTTTATGGGCCCACGTCAACGAGCTTACAGCATACCAGGTCTGGGTATGCTATCGGGTAGCGGTAAGGCAACTAAACATTCGTTTTCTGGGGAGGAAGCTTGATCCCTCCTGTCAGAAACTTCATTGCTGCTGTGGGATGAGCGAGACGCTGGAATACATCTTCTGGTCATGCCCATGTGTGCAGGCCTGTTGGCAGATGGGGCAACTGCAAGGCTTTCGCTTCTCTAGTGCAAGCAGGACAGCACCAAAGCTGTCCAAGACGGTCGAGGACCGTTTGGGACGGGATCATCATGATGAATCAACGGGATATGCGATGGTCTGGAGGCGGCTATTCTATGTTACTAATTTGTGGATTCAACGAAATCGAGTCATTTTGTAACGCGAGGGTGTAACACTCGAAGGGAGCGTCGAGGAAGTTTTGGCGAACCGGCACGCGGTAACTCCGGGATGTAACGGGGTGAGCCCGTTACATAAAATTGATACGAATGTATCACTTTTTGAATATTATCTATTCAGATAATATTCAATTAACATCACTCGCGAAGAGGTGATGTTGGCGGAATATTATCCCCGTGGGTAATATTCTGAATCCACCACA